>JAHXMU010000462.1:276240-312455 GCA_019455685.1 Philornis downsi | reverse complement strand
TTATTAATTTACAGCCCGCTAAAGCTACTTTCTTCCCGTTCCTTCGTAGATCCCAGCATACGGTATGCGTTATTGTCACTTCATGGATTAGTGCAAATGGAGAGAATAGAGGGAGCATTCATAATATCTTACTAAATGATAGCCGTAGTCGCAACTGAACCACATTAACACGCTTCTTCTGATATCTCCAATACAAATTGAAAGATTGTTTTGAAATTTATTATTATCTCTGTAGTTTTTAGAACTTCATCTAATATAGTTTTCTAATGCATTGTTTTGTTATGCTTTACAAAATGTGAAAAAATATAGTCAATTAAGAACAATCTTTCTTCTACCTCTTATACAAATCAACCGATACTCGTATAATTCAAAAATTTGTTGGTTCACATCTTTCATACTAATGCGCTAAATTAGTCAAGTTTGGCTCATACCAAACGTTTGGCCAATGTAAATCTGAGAGTAAAAATGGGCTCTGTTACTGAAATTCCATCTTTCATCTGTAATTCCTAATTAGTTGGTAATATAGGGTGATTTTTTAATCATAGTTTTTTTTTTTTTTAATCGAATAAAACACTCAAATTTGTATCATATATTAAAATTTTTTATTGGAATCGATAAATTGGTCTTTGCCATCTAATTTTTAAATGTAAATGTTGTCCGCGGCTCCGTCTCAAAATGTCCATTCGGAAGATCCAATTTTTCGTCACTTTTTCGAGCAGTTCAGCCTGTATTTCACGAATAACGCGTGTTATGTTATTCTGTAAGGCTTCAATAGTGTTCGGCTTGTCCACATCGACTAACGGCTTGACATAACCCCACAAGAAATAATCAAGAGGCGTTAAATCGCAAGGTCTTGGGGGCCAACTCACAGGGCCAAATCAAGAGATAAGCTGCTCACCAAATTCACGAGCAGTGTGGAATGTTGCACCACATTTTCTTCATTTAGTGTATAATTTAATTTTACTAATGAATTTACTAAAAATAGTTTTGATTTATGAATTTAATCATAATTTCTTTAAACAAATCGGAAATGAGTTTAATTCATCTATTCATCTATAGGGTCGTTCCTAATGTAAGTGTTAGTGTTTGGTTTTATATACTTAACTCATGCGAGTCGATGATTTTATGTTCAACAAAGTAAATTTGGGGCGAAATTTGGAGATAACAGCACGAATTCTTGATTCAACAGGTCGATTATGACGACCATAAAATGGTCATATCAAACGATGCACATTTGTCACAGAGCACGAATTTTGATAATAAATTTCAACGATTTGCAATCGTTGCTCGTTTGTTAGTCTTTCCATGATGAAATGGCAGAGTATACTGTACACTTTTCACTTTGACAGATGACCTTTGGACGCCATTACCAACCAGTGTTGCCAACCTGAAAAACTTGAATCTTAAAAAAATTGCCTTATATTTGCACTTAATTAAGGTAAATTTAGTACACAATAAGCAAGCGCTTGACCAAATAAAGAGATTAAAAGTCAATAAAAAAACGGGCTCTATAATCCCCTGGCACAATTCGTACAAATTGATCGATTTAATGAAATTTAATCTCCATATTCAAGACAGAACACTTCGACAAATTAAATTTGTTTCATTTGAGCAATATTTTGCGAAAAAAACGGTCTTTTTATTACGTCCCTCATGACGCTCCTCTATGTTAGTTCCGAGACAAGCGTCAACGCCACCAACCAAAATGTAGTCAAAATTAAATTGGGTGAATGTTTACGTTAGTTTATTCATCTAATCATAATTTCTGTACTGGCTTGTTATGCAAATAGACCTACAGATATCCTACGTTTCATACATTTGTTTGTTTTTTTCATAATTATTGCAGATTTACTAATCGAATGCAACAAATTAAGTAATTTTTACTTATTTTTATAACGTTTCTAATATATTAGTGATGTCTACATCAATTTTTGTGCGATCACCACTCTTAAAATATAAATTGGAAATCATTTGACCACTGCTTTTCCATTAAACATCCTTTCAGCATGTTTTTTGGTCGTTAACGTAAATATCAGAATAGTAACAGAATAGTAACATGTTGAAAAAATATCTTATAATGGTCGATTGAAGAAAGTTTGGTATTGTTAAATCAGTTAAGCTGATTGATTTTGTTTAAAAGCCTTAACCAGTTTCGTTTCGACACTTCGAAATATTTGTTTATATTTGAATAAATAAACTGAATCAATTGGAGTTACGTTTCGGGCAAGAAGAAAAATGGGTGCATCGAAGTGATAGTTTGAGTTTTGGAGAAAGAGAAAAAAGTCAACAGTATCTATAGCAGGTAAACAATGTGGTTGCTCGATGGTATTTGCATAAATTCGTTCACGATAGCGTTCAAGATAGCCATATGTGATGGTGCGTTGTAGAGGTGAAAAATCTACAAATTTTTTCTTTCCATTAATCTTGCTATTTCCTTGACTTTTGACAACATTCCGAAGATTGTTGACTGTTTTACATATTAAATTTATTCAATTTATTAATTTACTAAATATTAAACCCATGTCTCAACACCAATTATAGAGCATTGTCTAAATGTGAGGTTATTCCACGTGTCTTCAGCGACCTCTACACGATTCAGTTTTTGAACTAGCCCAGCAATGCGTTTTATACCCATACAATGGTGTAAAATAATATGAAATGCTTCGAGAGACACCGAAACTTCATAGGCTATATCTCTCGAACATAAAAATGATTCTCATGACAGTCACCATTTTACGTCATTCTGTCGATGTTAACTTCACTTAAAGGCATTGATTGACGGTTGACCAGAGCGAGGCAAATCTTCCACCACATCTCGACTGTTTTTGATTGTCGACTGTACCACAGATATGCATTTGTTTTTGATAAAGTCGATTCATCGTAAGCCTTCTAGAACATTTTCATTGTAGACATTGCAAAATATATTTGCAATACAAAATTTGTGGCAAATTTTTTGTTCGATATTTTTATCCATTGTAAAAGTCGGAAAACACACATGAGATGATTACCAAAATGGTGCACTGTAAACAAACTAAATGACAGATCGCGCTTAAATTCAGTTTCAGTATAGAGGACAATTGCCAGCGCCAAAAAGAATTTCAACAATCTCTTCAAAAACGGTGTTTTTAAGTGATCAGTTTCAGGCAAATTTTTTGACTGTGAATGTACAACTTAGAATTGCGGATTTACTACGGTTATTGCTACAAACTCGATTTCTATATACCTAAAAAACGTAAGCAGTCATACCGATAGTTGCTTACAAAGGGTGTCCCAACAAGAACGCAAGATTTAAATGACTGATGCAGCAATTGAATTGTTTCTCTGGCTGTATGACATGTGGCGCCGTCTTTTTGAAACCACATGCACTCCACATTCATTTCTTCAATTCTAGGCACGAAAAAACTGTTTATCATTTCACGATACCGAACACCATTGACTGTTTGCGCTTGACATGCCTCATTTTCATAAAAAAAAAGTTCCAATGATTCCTCCAGCCCAAAAGCCACACCACACAGTGACACGTTGAGGATGCATTTGCTTCTCGTTAATCACTCGAGGATTTTCCTCACCCCAAATGCGACAATTCTGCCTATTGACGAAGCCATCAACATGAAAATGGGCCTCGTCACTGAGGATGTTTTTATCGGCAAAATCAGCATTTTCATGTTGTCTCCCCAATACCAAATTAATGAACTCTCTTCGCTGTCCATGGTCAGCTGGTTTCAGTTCCTGAGTCAATTGAACTTTGCATGCATGAAGATGCAAATCTTTGGTCAAAATTCGTTGCATAGTGGATTTGGAGACACCAATTTGCTGAGCTCGGTGTCGAATTGAGCTGGATAGAGTTTAAGTGACATCATCACGTACACATGCGACATTATCGATCGATTGACCTGGTCGAAGGCGCGTTGTTGTCTTTACATCACTAACGGACCCAGTTTTAGCAAATTTATCCATTAATCTCTTTACAGTTGACTCTTTTGGAGCATTATTGTGACCCCAAATTGATCGCAATTGATTTGTTAAACAATTTCACAATGAGAATGCGTTGTTCATTCGTGTAGCGCTCCATTGTTACTAACCTCGTACCTTCTACTAGCAAATATTAACAATTGTTCAAATGTCAAACAATGAAACTTCGAATGGCGCCAAATTTAAATCTTGCGTTCTTTTTGGGACACCCTTTATTAATTGTCCTAACTCGGGCGAAACTTTTTTTCAAAGGTGTTCTATTTGTGTTATGAAAACTTGTGGACGTAAACATCATTTTATATTTTACTTAAAATTTTATGGTTGTATTATTCTATACCGTTAAGTATAGAAAAATTTATCAGGTGAAGCGTGTATTTAAAATCTTATCTTTATTTGTTTACAGAGATCCTTTCACTCAAGATGTGACGATAACTTTCAAAAAACAACATGACAATCTGGCCACATTGGATCCGATGGGGTTCAGCATTAATGCTGGAAGCACACAAAATCAAACCTTAATTGTTACCGGTCTAAAACCAGGGAATTTAGAGGTTACGGCTGAAAGTAATCCCAATGAAGTATGGATGTAAGTTAATCTGAAAAAAAAAAACAAGCAAATAACTATTTACAAATTCATTGTTAATTTTTCTCAGCGTCGAAGAATTGTTTTTACGAATCACAGTGGCGAATTCCGAACCGATTATCTATGCTTCCCTGGTATTTGGTTGGATATATTTTGTGGCCTGGTCAGTGTCATTTTATCCCCAAATATGGATAAATTTTAGAAGAAAATCCGTTGTGGGGCTTAATTTTGATTTCGTTTTCCTGAATATCGTTGGCTTCACCTTATACTCGATATTCAATTGTGGTCTGTACTGGATACGGGAAATACAAGATGAATATGCTTCTCGTCATCCTCGCGGCCTAAATCCAGTGATGTTAAATGATGTGGTGTTCTCTTTGCACGCCGTGTTTGCCACATCTATAACCATTTATCAATGTTTTGCCTATGAGGTTAGTGGATATGCAAGCTTTTTAATAAGTAATATATAATAATATAATGAAATGTTTAATATTTTACATTCGTATTTAGCGAGCGGACCAGCGTGTATCAAGGATTGCCTCTGGACTTTTGATCTTGTTTGCCATGGTTGTTATCATATCAGCAGGTTTAGCAGTTGGAAATGTTATTCATTGGTTGGACTTTTTGTATTATTGCAGTTACGTTAAGCTCACGATAACTGTCATTAAATATGTTCCACAGGTATGAATGATGTAGATTTAATATATTCCATCGCATTGGAAATGTTTGTGTTGTCGCATTGAATAAGTCACGATCTGGGGGGGAATTCGTCATGACTCAGTTTATCAAACTGTCTAAAACTAGAATTGTTTTGTGGCTCTATTGCAATGGCTATTAAATGTATGAAGAAGAAGCATTATTTCTTTTCGATGATAATCTGCATGATGACCATAAAATGGTCGTATTAAACGATGCACATTTGTCACAGAGCACGAATTTTAATAATAAATTTTAACGATTTGCAATCGGTGCTCGTTTGTTGGTCTATCCATGATGAAATGGCAGATTATACTGTACACTTTTCACTTTGACAGATGACGTTTGGACGTCATTACCAACCGGTGCTGCCAACCTGAAAAACTTAAATGTTAAAAAATCACCCTTTACAATAACCGTTTCACGGATTGGTCTCCTATAAAACGTTCATGCAGTTCATAAGTTAGCTTCACAACAATGAAAGTTAGGAAGAACCTGCACTACTATTGTAGAAAACGATATTGCTTATTCATTCGGTTTCAAGTTCAATTCGTCTGTTAGTAGTCTATCTATCTATATATATATAAAATTTAATGTTTGCGTGTTTTAACGTTTGTATATTTGTGTATTTATATATTTGTATTCTTGTACCGAGTAGGCGTCTAAACTTTTAAAATTTTCACACAAATCGCCCAAGAAGGAACCATATATTATATTAGGCCTTGATTGAACAATGGGGCGTGGCATCGAACCCACAAATAATAATTTTGAGAGATTATGAGCGACGACAGAAAAGATTTGATTCGTATGTTTTAGTAAATATGTGCCGATCGTCATAAAACTTTAACACTAAATAAGTATCAGTCGCAAAATTGTCATATGCTATATTAGGTTAGGTAAAATTAAATTAATCATATCTTATGAACTATTAGAAATATGTATGCAGGAGTTGATTCATGTGCTATCGGTATAGAAAGCAACATGTTCTAGTAAAAACATGTCCTTTTTGACAAAATTATGTAGTGGCCAAACCGATCGTCATCGACATTTAGATTTAATTTAACTTAATTAACTAATTTAATTTTGAATTTTCCGTCAATCACAAAATTATCAAATGCTATGTTAGATTATGATTGAAAACAGCATAATTCCGCCCATGTTGCGCAAAGTTTAGATGATTATATTTCATAAGCTGTTAGAGATGAATATATGAAATTTGTTACAAAATAAGCTATAGGAAAATAATAAGCCCTCTTACAAATGGACAAGTCGCATCACGTCGCGGCTTTGGAACGAAATTCATAAAATGTTAATTATACTAAATTATTGACTGAATTATTGACAAATAGTGGTGTAATTGCTAATTCAATCCAGATTTCATTTTAGACAGGGAGTGAAGAGTTATAAGATCATATAAGATATTTTTATCCCACTTTAACGATGGCGTTGCAACGCACGCCAGGTCATCTAGTTAGTCACAATTGATAGTTCAAGTTTTATACAAAAACTTGAGAAACTAATTATTTTGGTAGTTGGCTGTCCGGATAGCTATTTCGATATTGGTCATTTTCAATACTAACTCGAACATTATCGCGACTTTAAGGATGTATAACTTCACAAACCAATTGAAAAGTTTTGTCATTGATACAAAAATGTTCTCAAAGAACAGCACTAGTTAAACATAACTAAATTATTACAATTATTAATTTGTCCAAGCATGTGCCCATCTAATACGGTTAAATAGAAGTTGTTGTTGGCAACAAGTTTACAAAAAGCGATAAAGAAGTATTCGGATTAGTAATTGATCACAAACTGTCTTCTGGGTCTCAGATAATTTCACTTTAAGAAAATCTTAAAAATCTTCTTTAGCTGTTAGATTTAACGTAGTTCATGTTTTGCATCAATTTGTATACCAAGAAAAACAAACAACATATTGAAGGAGTCATATTAGTTTCCAAGCATGTTTAGATGAGATTTGTTAAGGCATTTTTTAAACAGATTTAGCCTGATGGCTAGCTGGTTGATACCATATCCATAATTACTATATACCGGTTCGAAAAGTTGTTAATGATAATAATTTATTTATAAAAATTATTAACTTTTGTGCGATATAATATAAAAATAACAAATAATTCTTAAAGACAAACTTTTTTAATAAAATTTATAATTGCTACGGTCCCTAAATTCGGCAATTATTGCTTCAGCCATTTGAATTAAAATATTTCGTCTTCTTTTGTCTCTATCTGTACCGTTATTACCCCTAAAAGTTAATTTTTTTCAAAATCCATGTTCATAGCAGGACCACAAACTTGTAGTTTTACCCATTTTGTCTGAGCGAAAGTCTATATTTGTCCCTTTTTATATCCCTACCTAAAGCTCTTCTTGGTGCGTTTCTAAAGGGTGGCGCATAAGTAACGTTAACGGTGACTATATTGAATGCATTCTTGTGCATCACTTGGTTTTAACTCTAGAACCAATTGCGTCTTATATGGGAAAATTCTTTGCAAAGACCGCCTAGACATCCCTAACTGCTGAGAACGCCGCCTGGTGGAAGTTTCGGGTGTTTCTTCAATACTTGCTTACACTCGAGCAATGATCACTTCATTTCGAATTGCACGAGGTCTTCCAGCACAGCAGCGTAAGATCATAAACAACACCTTGTTGCCCAAAACGCTGAACCAATCGGCAAATTGTTGGTGCGCGAGGAGCTTTTCGAACATGAAAGAAATTTCGATATGATCTGAATAATCGAATGCTGACTTTCAAAGTAAAATTGAATAACTTTGGTTTTTTGTTCTGTGCTGAGCCTTTCCATCATAAATTTCCCAAGTATTATTTAGTTAATTCTGTAAAGAGACGAAAAAAGAGACTTAAACAAAAAATGCATTCACCGTTCAATTCTTAACGTTACTTATGCGCCACCTTATACTTTGCAGTAGACTCGAATTCTCTGATTTTTGGCGAATATCAAGAATTGCGAGAGATATAACAAAAACTGATCATTTGTTTTTATTATTTTCAAGGCGCTGATGAATTATCGTCGTAAAAGCACAATTGGCTGGAGTATTGGCAACATTTTATTGGATTTCACAGGAGGCGTCTTGAGTATGCTACAAATGATATTGAATGCATATAATTACGGTAAGTTCGATGGAATCTCTTTGTTGTGACAACAATTTATACAATTGGCCTCTTCACAATTTCATAGACGACTGGGTGTCAATATTCGGTGATCCCACCAAATTCGGATTGGGTCTGTTTTCAGTATTATTTGACATATTCTTTATGTTACAACATTATGTGTTCTACAGGTATGTTGAAATAAATTTTAAACTCAATTTGAAAATCACATCGATAATTGCTGTTTATCTACTTTACTGTGGGTTTAAGGATAACAATATTGCAATTCTAACATACTTACATTTTCATTGTATTTTGTTTTTCTAATGTCATTTCACTTTTATTTTGTTAGTGACATTTATCTCATTTGTGGCACTTACGAATTGGCTGCTAAATTGGAAATTCATTAGAAACAAAGAAACAAAAATCATTCCAGCTACTGGATATAAAATGAATAAACATCAATGTCATCATAGTTTCATAACATCATTAGCTATAAGTTTGCTAATACTTTTTTCTCGATAAGTTATCCAAATCCCATTTCATTCAACCTTCATTTTTAACCTTCATTTTATCCATTTCCACTGAATTTTAAATCTAACTTTATTCCATGTACTTCCATTTGTGCACAAGAATTTTAACGCGTAGCAAATTTAGCTCCTAAGTGAAAATATAACGAATGCAACATTTTATTCTGATGAAAAGATATCTTCTGTTCACTTTGTTATATCTTAAATTTCCAAGTCTTTGGACATGTTTTTTTTTTTTTTTGTTTTAGAAAAACTTTCTTTCATTATATAGATATAATATCAGGATAGGACTCACAATTTACGATTTGTTCATGCATGGCTAATTCAGTTTATATAAAATTTATTGATGCTTTCCGTGAAGAAAGTCCTCCAGAAGTATATTAGTAGGCATAGTTTGGGACTAATAGTGGCCGACGGTGTTGCGATGGTTAGTACGCGCGGCTATTGCTCGCATGATCGCGGGTTTATCCCCCTCAGAAACAGTCTCCTTATCACTATTTTAGCGGTGATCAGCTCGATTAGTGTGACGAATTGGAGGAGAAACGCAGAGGATCGAAGAGTTTGGAATTATTTTCTACGGGCGGCGTTTAAAAGATAAGTATGTCTATTCCATCGCCACCTAAGAAGAAGAAGAAGATCAGCTCGATTTGCCTGCAAGTGCTTCCAGTAGTAGAGTTATCGTTAAGTCTAGTAAATGCATCTCAAATTGTGACGTTTGGAATTGTTAAATTGTAGATCCCGTTTAAGTGAGTCTAAAAATCCCATATCTCGTTCAAGGGATGCAAGCGTGTTTTTTAGTTTCAGACTAATATGTTTTCAGGCCGCCTCATGCCGGGGGACGATGCTGGTTTTGGGCGCCCTTTTTTCTTAATGAATATCACCCTCAGTGAGAAAATCAATTTTTTTAAGAGGCTTAATTAAAATTGGACTGGAAAACATTTTTATTATATAATATGGTTTACAGAGTCCTTGATTTTTCAGTCCTCGATTCTTGACATTCCGATCGAAGTGAGTGATATTAATGATAGTGAGTCCTGTATACAAACATGTGGTAATGCTCGATCAAAATGACGTTACATTGATCTATCTTTAAAACGCATATAGTGGATTATGCGGAAAAAATGTAATAAACAGTTCTATCGTATCAATTTTCATCATCCTGCTATAGACCGACATTTCTCATAAGAATTCTTTCGGACATGTGCTATTCCTTTTCCTCTTTGTAGATTACAAAGAATGACCAATAATATTGAAAATAGTTTTTCACTTTTTTCGTGATATTCGTACAACCTGATAATCAATATTTATTGTTATACAGGGTGTCCGTCGGGAAGGTATACTAGTTTGTTTGACCGACATTTTGGTAAACATTAGTCTTGACAGTTGATATTTGGCAGTCGTGAGGTAGAGACGTGGCAAATTTATTATGGAAAAATATTCGGTAAACCAACGTGTTTTAATCGTTAAAACATTTTATCAAAATCAATTATCGATTACTGTGACGATGAGAAAGTTACGTGAAATTTTTGGGAGAAAAAACGTGCCAACAAGACGCACTATTTATCGTGTAGTGAATGATTTCGAAGAAAGAGGGTCTATAGCTGATAGGGCCAAGCATGGACCACAACGTACTGCAAGTGATGTGATTAAAAACTTTCTAACGCCACAACTGCATGCTTTGGGCTTGATTAACTTGTGGTATCAACAAGACGGTGCCACATCGCATACAGCCAGGATTACAATGGAATTACTGCGGGATCTCTTTCCACAACAAGTTATTTCAAAAAATGGTAATGTTGATTGGTCTCCACAGTCGCCTGATTTGACTGCTCCTGACTTCTTTTTGTGGGGATATCTGAAAAGCAAAGTTTTTTCCAAACAAACTAGAAACGCTTGCGTAACGCAAACAAAATATTCGTGATGAAATTAATGAAATACCGCGTGAAATGTGTGAGAATGTAGTGAAAAATGTGTTCAAAAGGGCTCGCATTTGTGAGGCTAACAGAGGCGGACATTTATCTGATATTGTATTCCATACATAATTGCTGACATTAAATAAAACATTCATCAATATAAGATCCATTCTCCTTCATTTAATCAAAAATTATAAACAAATATTGTAGTATACCTTCCCGACGGACACCCTGTAGAACTTCAAGCCTTGTCAAGAATTAAACCGGATACCAGTGAATTGCTAATTTACCTTCTAAAACCACATTTAAATTTTGGGGAAAACGCCGTATTCATTTGAAGTCGTTTCAGGGATTTTTGGAGCTTATGGTTAAAATGAATAAGCCAATAATTATTTCACTCTGGGGAGCCAACTTTCAGTACAGTTTTCTTGATATACCGTAACAAATTTTCGAAAATTTTCCCCCAAAAATACAACAATTTCCTAGCATCTCATAAATGGGATATAGGAGAACTTCTCCCAGTTCAGCATACAATGTTTTTACTAGACGTATTGAGTTGACTTGTCTGGGACTTATCGAGATGAATAATGAAATAATATGTAATATATATTTTAAAATGATACTGCTTTATAGACAGGAGCAAGCCTTCCGATTACTGGTGGGAAACAACTTCTGCGCCCTATCTTGTTAGCACATTTCCGATAGTTTACGCATCTTTTTCTCTATTTCTCTTGGGATAACCTCAGCAAAATTGTGCTTAAAGGTGGTGATGATATCGTAACAGATTTATTTGACTAAGGCAAGTTGGAGTTATGGTTGATTCAAGTAAAAACTGTTATGCAACATTAAAAACTATCAAAATTGCATGAGGTCTTAGCAGGTTATTTCATTCTTCGAAAGTAACCAGTAAAATAAAATTGTCGTTCATTTCGATCACCCTGTCGGCTTTGTAAGATGGTGAGTTACCGTGGTTGAAAATCTATGAGATTTATTTAAATAAATCTGTTCTCATACCGGCCAATGTTCAAATAATATTCTTTATTTTTTGAGATTTTAGCAAGAATTCCGAGCGCATAACCTCGCGATAATCAAAGAAGACCATCAACATCATTCTAATTTGTTTTTTCTACGAATTTGTGTTTCCGAAGGCACCAATCTGTTGGCCGTTTTTTTATGGCTATGGGATGAGAATTAACTCTTTCTAACATGCCCTTAGCGATCTTTGCGCGATTGGGTTTTTGAAAAAAGTTTTGGTCCAATCAGCTAATCGAGCGACACGTTTCATAACCAAGCAAAAGTGTGAAATGGTTGAGACATAGAAAATTCAGCTGCTATAAATTTGAATGACGCTGTCCAGTCATCATTTTTTTTCCTTTCACTAATGTTAACTTCCGTTAGTGTCTGGCCACAGTGAGTAAAATTCTCCATCACAACATTGAAATGACCTTTTGAATGCACTGCACCACTCGTATTCAAACGTTTTTGATAAAATCGATTCTCCATCGTAAGGCTTCTGTAACATTTGTAGCTTTTCGGCACATGAAACTCCATTTGCAATACAGAATTTGAGACAAATTCTGTGTTCGATATTTTTATCTAAATCGCAACGTATTTGAGATGATGTAGCAAAATCGAGCACTGCAAACAAACCAAATGACAGATCGCGTTCAAACTCCGCGTCACTGTACAGGACAGTTGAACCAGATTAGCTACAAAAAGAAATTTGACAATGCCATTAAACAGGCTTTTTAAATAATTTATTCATGATTGATGTTCATCTGGATGTATATGAAATTTGCCATATAAAGCATGGGTATCTTCATTAGCTTATCAGAATACAATTTTGCATTTTCAGTTGTCAGTCATTTGTTTAAAATCTCGTATCATCAAGTGTTTCGTTAATGACTAACACTCAAAAATATTTCTAGAAACATCTATTCATTTGTTCAAACACATCCTTACTTTTCCTATGACATGTGTAAAAATCTACACTCAAAATTCATTTTAGGCACTCTTCTGACATTTCTAAATCCAGTGAAACTGTGGAATCTGTAGTTACAACACATCCCTCCAAATCTTGAATAGATTCGATCGATGATCGAAGAGATTAACTCTAAAAAAAATTCCCGTCTAAATTGTATTATTATCAATGGCCCTCTGTTGAATTCTAACTCAAATTGAAGAGGATTTACTTAAGTAAATTGCGCAATATCAAATGACGGAACAATCAAATCCAACTTAAGTGTTTCTCTTACAATTCGAGTGCGCATTTAAATGGGCGGGGACATTTTATTTTGTTTTGTTAATTATATGTTTTGTAATTGTAATTTTTTAGCTTTTATTATTAGTAGTTAGGTATGTGCGATTAATTGTTTAATCATTCAACCCACTTTAAGCAATTGATTGATTACTTAGTCAACGCACTTTAATTAAATAATTGATTAATCACTTAACACGCTTTAGTCAATTAATTGATTAATCATTCAACGCACTTCAATCAATTAATTGAATAATCATTCAATACACTTTAATCAATTAATTGATTAATCGCTCAACATACTTTAATCAATTAATTGATTACTCATTCAACACACTTTAATCAGTTAATTGATTAATCATTCAACACACTTTAAGCAATTAATTGTTTAATCATTCACCACACTTAAATCAATTAATTGATTAATCGTTCAACATACTTTAATCAATTAATTGATTACTCATTCAACACACTTTAATCAGTTAATTGATTAATCATTCAACACACTTTAATCAATTAGTTTATTAATCATTCAACACACTTTAATCAATTAATTGATTAATCATTCAACACAATTAATTGATTAAACATTCAACACCCTGTAATCAATTAATTGATTAATCATTCAACACACTTTAATCAATTAGTTTATTAATCATTCAACACACTTTAATCAATTAATTGATTAGCCATTCACCACACTTAAATCAATTAATTGATTAATCATTCAACACACTTTAATCAATTAATTGATTAAACATTCAACACCCTGTAATCAATTAATTGATTAATCATTCAACACACTTTAATCAATTAATTTATTAATCATTCAACACATTTTAATCAATTAATTGATTAATCATTCAACACACTTTAATTAATTAATTGATTAATCATTCAACCCACTTTAAGCAACTAATTAATTAATCATTCAACACACTTAAAGTAATTAATTAATTAATTATTCAACACACTTTAATCAGTTGATTAATCATACATTTAGATTGATCCTATTTACGTTTAATAGATAAATCATTATTTTGGTTATTCAAAACTCATCATTGATACTAACTAATCGAACAACTGAATAACTGAACTTATTGTATTTCATATTTTATTTTGTGTGCAATTTAAAAAGTTTTACTACGTTGTTTTTTTTTTTTTTGGTACATAAATATATGGTCCTTGGATATTTTTTCCTTGTCGTTTCCATATACAAAATATATAGATTTTTTAATAAATTACTCAATTTTGCATAATCGATTAATCGAAATACAGATTAATCACCAAGTTTGATTAACCAATTAATCGCACGTCCCTATTAGTACTATTTGGCTTAATTTAAGTTGTAAATTTGTGTATATTTTTGTTTTTTGAAAATACATATGCAGCTACTATTTTTAATTAATATATTGTGTTTTTATGCTTTGTTCTGTTGCCACTTTGCACCAGCAGCTTTTTAAAGCCACTCAAGACAAAAAAAAAAAAACGGATAGTATGAAATCAAATCTTCGCTAGGCGGAAAAATACTGCACTCACAAAAAATGTTGCACTAAATATAAGAAGATGTTTCAAAACTTTTACAATATCCTTTTCGAATAAAATAATCGACAAAGAAATTTAAGAGGTATTGCAAGTTAGATCTTTTTGATATTCACGAACTGCAACAAATTTGAATGAGATTAAGAGCTTAGATTGGTCTTTGAGATCAATCTATATAGAATACATTATCTTGTGTTCCAGATTTTTTAATGTGTTGTTACAATATTAAACAATTTTAACTTAAATAGGCAAAAGAACTGCAATTTGATACTTTTTGTACATCTAGAAGAAAAGTTTACACTGCCGTTGATAATAAGAAATAAGAACCGGTACAGAAATTTCAGTCACGTGAACTGACTTAGATATGCCTTAAATCAACTTTGTTTTGCATTACTGCAGAAGCCTGAATGGTTATTCAATCAATGTTCCCACATTTTACCCAGAAATACATCGCCATATAATTGATAATAATTTAATTAACTTCAGGCTGCGAATTGTGGATTACGGCGGAAACTTATTTGTTGGTTAAATCGGTCATTTGTATGGGAGGTACCACAAGAGGCGTGGTTACTTAGTCGGTTTTTCAAAAGGTTCACCAAGCATCAGTACAAGCATCTTGGTTGCCACAATAAGTTAATTGAAAATTACAGAGGAAAGGCTGAATTTCGAAAAATCAACTATTTTTATGGCAAGCGTGGCAATGGCGCCCATTTTCGTCCTCAGATCCTATTTCATCAAATGATTAGCGAGTTTCAAATTCCAAATTTAAGATCCAAGAGATGCCGAAAGAGGCGTGGTTAATCTGTCGATCTTTTCCAAATTTTACCCTACATTACATAAAAATAAGCACTATAGTAGTCTTCGACAAACGTAATATATGTGAGACAAATAATATAAAGGGTGTCCCAACAAGAACGCAAGATTTAAATTTGGCGCCATTCGAAGTGTTATTGTTTGACATTTGAACAATTGTTATTGTTTCCTAGTAGAAGGTACGAGATTAGTAAAAATAGAGTCGATGATTTTATGGCCAACAAAGTAAATTTGGTGCGAAATTTGGAGATAACAGCACGAATTGTTGATTTAGCAGGTCGATTATGACGACCATAAAATGGTCGTATCAAACGATGCACATTTGTCACAGAGCACGAATTTTGACAATAAATTTCAACTATTAGCAACCGTTGCTCGTTTGTTAGTCTATTCATGATGAAATGGCAAAGTATGCTGTACACTTTTCACTTTGACATGTGGTATCAACAAGACGGTGCCACATCGCATACAGTCAGAATTAGAATGGAATTACTGCGAGACCTCTGTTCTCAACAAGTTATTTCAAGAAAGTTTGATATTGATTGGCCGCCATGGTCGCCTGATTGGACTGCTCCGGACTTCTGTTTGTGGGGATATCTGAAAAGTAAGGTTTATACAAGCAAACCAGAAACGCTTGAGCAACTCAAACAAAATATTCGTGGTGAAATTAATGAAATATCGCGTGAAATGTGTGAGAATGTAATGGAAAATGTGCACAAAAAGGCTCGCATTTGTGAGGCTAACAGAGGCGGGCATTTATCTGATATTGTATTCCATACATGCAGTTATTAAATACAAAAAACATTTATTAATATAAGATCCATTCCCTTTCATTTAAAATTATCAAAAATTATAAACAATGAAAGTAGTATACCTTCCCGCCGGACACCCTGTATAACGGTAACCAATTTTTTTCTACGTTTACAAATTCAGTGAGATCATTTACTTTCGATGATTCAAATAAAAATACTAAACAACGTGACGCCTTGAAACTTAAAGCATATGTTCTATAAGATTGCCACTTTTTACTATCTACGAGTATACGTCATGTCGGCAAGTTTTGCGACCGCTCTCTTATTATACGTACAAATGAGCTTAACAAAAAACAGTGGTCCCTCTAATATACAGGCCTGTCTCTGAAAACCATTTCGTAATTTGCTTCTCCAGACAATCAAAACCGCAAAATTTTTTCGTTTTGAAACCACTTTCAATTATGTAAATGGTTTTGGTTTTTTTCCTATCTTAAACTAAAAAAATGTCTTTGCAATTGGTTTATATCAATAAAAGATACTGTTTTTTAATAGATTGCGGTGAAAATAAACATGTTAATGATTAATTTAAACAATTATAGCGTATTTTTCGGGGGTAGCACAGCAAGCAACTTTTTTTTGACTACTTTTTAATGCAGTATTGCTACCTTTTTTTCGTGTATACCACATATTTCTCCAAAGTAAAAGTAACTAATTTGCAATAACATTGCATACTGGCAAGTTTTGACGAAACAAAACGAAAGGCACAACAAACAAAATAATTTATGAAAACATGTATGGAAAAGTTTTCTTAACTTATTTTATTTAGTAACAATTCGCGTTATTTTAGGAGAAAACATAGGAGTCCCGCACAAGAGCGTATATTGGCCGAGTTTATGGATGCCCACCAGGACATAGCTAAGGGTTATGTAAAGGGAGATAGGGGGGCAGCTGAAGCGTTGTGAGCTGAACTATTCGTCTTCAGATGGTTTTTGTAGCTTCACATGAGTGCCATTAATGCATCCTACTACACCAGGAATTTGGAATTTATGGAAGAAGTGATCCCTCGATTTCCTCTTCTCATCGTCTGACATCGCAATTGTTATCCATTGGGAACATATGTGGCGTTCAATGGCATCAATAACCCGCCACATCAGCGTCGAGACAGTGCTTCTTCCTACAGTGATGTCAACATCTTTTGCTATAATGATATTACGATCAGCAAAGTTGGAATGCTCCAGTCGCAAGAAACCGAAGGGCGATAGAAAGCTGCAATATTGGATGTATACTCGACCGCTTCAGATCATCCTTTATTGAATCCAACACCATAATAAAGCCTTCCTTGTTCAGGCGATAATAACTAATGAAACTAAAATAAAACCAATAATTATAAAATAACACTGTTGTAGCAATGTAGTTATGTGTGTATGAACATACACTGAGTTTTGGTATGCCAAAGGATCCGAGGCGTCTCTCAAACTTCGACGGCGCAATTTTTCGGCATACCAGTGACGCTCTTGTGCCTCCATCACAGCCACTACGGAAATTCCGGGCATGTTTAGTTGTTTTGTTTTTTTAGTTAATCTTTCACTCAAAGAACTGACACTTTTTACTTTACAAACTTTAATTATCGTCTTGTCACTTGTAATAATTTTAACACTTTTGTTTATTTTAAAACATATGGTCTTTGCTTTTTTCTTTGCGTTCTTTATTCTTTGCGTTGCCATATCAAAAAAATGGGATATCTTCAATTTGGGAATTAACAAAATCGATAGATTTCTAAAGAAGGTTAAACCATATCGATCGATTTGGAAAATGCGAATTCGAAACCATACCACAAAATTCTGTGACAGGCCTGATAATTTCTAATATCTTTTTAATTTTTAGGGGAGAACTCAGATAGTCATAATTTTGCATCATTTACTGTGTTTTAATTTGGAGTATTTTTAATAACAGCCTCCTGACCTACCACCCTTTTTAGGCGCTCCTCCCAAACGGGCTTTGGCCAAAGATAAATGTAAATCGGTCGTTTTGAATGAAATTTCTGTCTTGGTTCTTGATATAAAAAATGTACCATCGTTGGAGGCAAGAAAAAACAAAATTCATATTAAATATAATTTTTCATCATTACATTATCTTACAGTCGGCGCAACCTGTAAGCGTATCTTAAAACTTTACTTCTAAAATAACTTTTCAACTATCACCGAAGTTTTTATTCTATTGAGTTGAATTTACGCGCAGATTACTTTATTTTACTCACCTTACAGCAATGAATTGCACAGAAGTGAGAACTAAAGGGTGTCCCAACAAGAACGCAAGATTTAAATTTAGTGCCATTCGATGTGTCATTGTTTGACATTTGAACAATTGTTATTGTTTGCTACTAGAAGTTATGAGGTTAGTAAAAATGGAGCGCTACACGAATGAACAACGCATTCTCATTGTGAAATTGTTTTACCAAAATGGTGAAAGTTTTGCGGCTACAGTTCGCAAATTGCGATCAATTTAGGGTCACAATAATGCTCCAAAAGGGTCAACTGTAAAGAGAATAATGGATAAATTTGCCAAAACTGGGTCTGTTAGTGATGTAAAGACAACAACGCGCCTTCGACCAGTTTGATCGACTGAAAATGTCGCTGATGTATGTGATGATGCCGCCCAAACTCCATCCACCTCAATTCGACACAGAGCTCAGTAAATTGGTGTCTCCAAATTCACTATGCAGCGAATACAAAGTTCAATTGACTCAGGAACTGAAGCCAGCTGACCATGGACAGCGAAGGGAGTTCGTTAATTGGGTATTGGAGAGACAACATGAAAATGTTGATTTTGCCGATAAAATCATCTTCAGTGACGAGGCCCATTTTCATCTTGATGGCTTCGTCAATAGGCAGAATTGTCGCATTTGGGGTGAGGAAAATCCTCGAGTGATTCACGAGAAGTAAATGCATCCTCAACGTGTCACTGTGTGGTGTGGATTTTGGGCTGGAGGAATCAATGGACATTTTTTTATGAAAATGAGGCATATCAAGCGCAAACAGTCAGTGAAATGATAACCGGGTTTTTCGTGCCTAGAATTGAAGAAATGAATGTGGAGGGCATGTGGTTTCAACAAGACGGCGCCACATGTCATACAGCCAGAGAAACAATTCAATTGCTGCATCAGTCATTTCTCGGTTGCGTTATTTCGCGTTTTGGAGACCAGAATTGGCCGCCTAGATCGTGCGATTTAACACCATTAGACTTTTTTAGTTGGGTTTTTTTGAAGTCGATGGTTTACGCGAATAAACCGACGACGACTTAAGTCTTAAAAGAGAAAATTGGACGCTGCATTAATGAAATACCGCAGCATTTGAAATGAAAATGTCATTAAACGATCGCGTGTGTGCCCGCAAAGCCGCGGCGACCATCTGCCCGATGTGTTGTTCCATACATAACCTCATTCTGTCTACTTTACGATATAATAAAGTTTCACGATTTTTTTTTAATATCTGTGTTTTATTTAAAATTTAAATCTTGCGTTTTTGTTGGGACACCCTTTAAAAGTTCTGAACACCTACTTTTTCCCGATCTGTATGGTTTGTGATGTATTTTTCGCCAAGATGTGATTATCAAATCATCCGTGTACTCGTATATTAAGCTTTTTTTAAACGGATCCAATGCAAGTTTGTATATCTTTAAGCACTCTGTGTACATTTCTCTCAGTTGTCCTCATTTGTTTGACTTTATTTAATTATAAATTTCATTTAAATTTAGCACCCTACGTTCGCACATCAACACCTGCCGTTGTTCTAGATTATTTATAGTTTGTAGAAATCGAGTTTGTAATTGTAATTATCTGCCGAAATTGCACGATGATAATGGGGAGAGTCAACCCTCACTGACCGTCATCGAGAATGTTGGTAATAATCAAAAAACTCATGACGGTGTCTTCTATCAGAAGATAACACAAAATTGCAATGGAATTGTAAAGTGATAAATAAATTTCATATCAAATATGCTAATGTTTTTTATTTAATATATTCTTGAATCCCAGGTAAAGTAGAAAAAACAGAAAAATTCGTTTGTTGTAATACTCGTATATCTGTGTTTACGGGGAAAAATGACTTAAGTGGAGTTATTACCGAGACGAGTTTTAGTCATTACTAATGTTGTCCTTATTTAGGCACATATTTTCCTTCAATGGCTCTTTACAAAATTTGTTGTAGTTTGCAAATTATAGTAATTTTTTCAAAACAGCGATTATTGAAAAAATTTATAATATCTTTAAATATTAATGTAAACTAAAGTAGATTCTGTGTTGTTGTCCTTTATGTCCGTAAGATATTTGTTGTCGTCTACGTTTGATTTCAAAATTCGAAATATTTTAAAACTTATAATAATTTTCTATAACAGCGATTTTTTTGAAAATTGCTTAGTAACTCAAAACTATAAATTAAAAGCCAAGTCGTTTTTATTTGTAAGCACGAATATTAACAATACTGAATGAATTATTTTTTTCACGATCACTTCTGGGTTCTTCGAGCCCTATATGCGACAATTTTTCTCTGTGACGTAACCACCGTGTGCAGAATGAGCTTCAACGCTGAGGAAAATTTTGTTCGAAAAATCAGCAATGAAAGTTTGTCGCTGTAGCACCCAATCAGCATATCTACGGCGTTGTGAATGATTAGCCAGCTTTTAATTGTTGCATGAGTTGAACTCTATATGGATGGGGGCGCAAATTCAAATGCAAAATACGCCATAATGATTGGTAAGATAGGCCCAATTGCTGGGAACGCTGTGGAATTGACAAATTCGGATAATACGCCACACTTTCACTAACAGAAGCATACATTGCGATGATGCACAGGCCCGACCACATCTGTAACGCTTTCAGCCTCTACAAATTTCTTTATAATCTTTGAAATTCTTTGCACAGTAGGTCAATTATGATCCCGTAATGCACGAAAAGTTTGAATCACATTTGAATCACCACTTTTATAGTAAGTTTTAACTATTTTTACGCGTTCTTCGGTTGTTAAATGACTCCTATATAAATAACACTTCAGATGACAGGTATTTAGCAGTTCACAGCCTTGCCAGACCGGCGGTCTTGAAACCACTAAATTAGATTTTTCGAATTTTCAATATAGGCTTGATCGATATTTCCCCAGTTTTATAGAGAATTAAAAACCAATGTAATGAATAAAAATGTAAACTACTACAGCTTACTAGTTAGAAATCACCAAGAAATAATTGAATTTCGAAAACTCGTTCTATTTGTGTGGGAGGTGCTAGAAAAGAAGTGGCAATATCTTCCATTTTCATTCCCAGACACTAATATAGCAAATGCTGAACTAATATATCAAATTTGATTAAATTTAGTGCAACTACGTAAAAGATATGAACCTAAGAATATATGGGTTCAATGGGTCATTTGCATGGGAGATACCAGATAAGGTATGATTAATCAGTCGACCTCTCTAAATTCCTGATTCAATATTCCTGAGTCAATTTGAATGGGACGTATCGGAATGGTCCCATTCTGATCCTACTATACTAAATGCTGAACGTGTACAAATTTGACTAAATTTGAATAAATTAATTAAATAAATTAATTAAAGGTATGAAAGTAAGAATAACTGGGACAAATTCGTTATTTGTATGAGAAGTGCCAGAAGGGACATGGATAATTGGTCGACTTTTTCAAATTTTATAATGCCAAACATTATGAAGCATTGCAATGGACAACTATGCAGGATGAAGAGTTACAAGAAGAACATTGAATTTCGGAAAACCAGCAAATTTGTAATGGAAGCAACAGCATTAGCATCAAAAAGAAATTTGACAACCCCTTTAAATGATCAATTCCTTGTATTCTTTTGAACAAAATTTTTCCTTTTTTGATCTTTCAAAGAGTGATTACGATTTTCTCAACAATGTAGTTCACGCTATTTTGCTTTCTCTCCCCGTATACAAATCGAGTTGTAAAGTAGCAGTCTGACTAAGCCGCTGTCAGTAAAAATAGTATAGAATACAACACGGGAAATGCTTATCCCAAACCTTTTATGCTTTAAAGGGACGACCTTAAATGCAGGTGAATATAAGAGCTATCTAAGACGGCGTTTATAGGGCGATGTGCCGCTGCATCGTCTACGGCACAATGAATATCCTAATTTTTCAATATCTACATATGGTAGTAATTGATAGGAATTTAATAAATTTGTAAAGGACCGCCCTAATTGTGAGGGTGGTTTTTGCAAAATAATTAAAAAAAAATACGATTTTTCATTGGAAAAATTGACTATACTGGTGTATGAAGTATGAGAAATGAGTGTTCTTGACAAGCTCACTTATTTCCTGACGGTTCGGCACATCCTCCGCGATGGTTTAAAGTGACAAACAAAAAAAAAAAAAGTACTCCAACCTATTTTTGCCGTCTCTGATACGAATGTCTATACCATAGCGATAAAAGTGTAGCATATTTACAGGCTTAAGAAATAAATATGTTGCATCAATTTCTCTTTTGCAGAAACAACCAGCCATATGAGCCGATATCTGGTAACGATGTTAGTAATGCTAATAATAATGACAATCAACAAATATTTCAGGACGAGGAAAATGGTGATAATATTCAAAGACCTAATTCTTTTGCGGCTTATCTATAGAAATATATTTATGCAGACAACAAAAATGTTTACAAAGACTTCATAGACAAATAAGTTATTTAGGATTTAAAGAACGTTTCTACTACGAACATTGATTTAGTATTCATATACCTTTTCTGAATTGTTAAGAGTATAGCCTTTTAAAAGTACCATATATATGTTATAATTGTTATTGAATTTAAAAATACCTGTGACCCGAAAGCATCCTGATAAGTCCTTCATTGGTGTCAGATTGTCTTCTTCGAACTTAGTACTCAGATTTGCTGTAAGCTCATATTATGTATTAAATACAGCATATATATGTGTAAATGATCTCCCAAGTTCAAGTTATATTGGAATTAATTTATATAATCATATCGTTATTCTTATTTATATACATATATAAAATTAACTAAATGTCTACACATTTACAAATTTGAATATTTATTTTTCTATATTACAAACTATTTCATATAACAAAATATACACATATTCCATATCTTTAAAAAGTATTTAATTGATTTCTTGTCAGCTGTTATGGATTGAAATTTGGATATTTTGGCTTAAGGTACAACATTCCAGGGCACGTAAGTATTTGGTGGTGGTACATCAATCTGTAAGTATACCAAAAAATTGTATACAATTAGAACAATAAAAATTTAAAATTTAAAAATATACTTCAAATATTTTCTTAGGGTTTCGCTGCTCAGCTAAACATTCCTGTAAACAAACCCAAACTTCAATATAAATGTAAAGTAGTTTCATGGGATTGCCTATCCAAATATCCGACTAGATTTTGGTATAAAATATTAATGATCTTAATTTGAATCAGAAAGAAATGAATTCAGGAGTACTTTAGTTAAATTATATAACTTGCATGTTTAGTGTTCAAATTGCCGGCTTGTTCAGAAAACTGGTTTTAGAGTTATACGAAAAATTATATTTGTTAAAAAAATTTCGAGTTTCCTTTATGGGGCAAATTTAAAAATATATATATTTTTATATTTATTATTGCAAAAAATAAATGCCACATTTTAAACGTACTGGCAAAAATCACATTTAATGAAACATTTTGCCCCTCAACCCTTACACTGTAATCAAACTAGGCAAACTATTCCAATATATCGTCGACACCATCTTAAACTAACGAATGTAAAAATGTCATTTTTCATATTTTTCATGTCCTCTTAAAGATTCTAACTTTACCCCTTTTTTCTTGTTTGCCTTTTTCTTTTTTTGCCTCTTTCTTCCCATTTCTACGGTTTTGTTTTTACAATGTAAAAACAGAGTAATTTATAGGACGAGTATATGGTTATCCATTTTTCTGTTTCAAAAGTAAACTTAAATCGAAC
This sequence comes from Philornis downsi, assembly GCA_019455685.1. Classification (NCBI taxonomy): domain Eukaryota; kingdom Metazoa; phylum Arthropoda; class Insecta; order Diptera; family Muscidae; genus Philornis; species Philornis downsi. The sequence continues at coordinate 288,299 of JAHXMU010000462.1, read as the reverse complement.
ACACAAGAAACCATGATTTCGAGGAAACTTGAACACTTCCATTATGTATGAAATACAATGTCATTTAAGTGACCGCCTCCAGATTGGTTGCAGCAGTGGATCCATTTGGGGTAGTTTTCGAGTATGCACCAAATAGTCACTTTTTCCAGATGCAATGTTTTTCCACAATCACTTCCGGGTTCTCCGAGCCCCATATGCGACAATTTTGCTTGTTGGCGTAACCACCGAGTAAGAAATGAGCTTCATTTGTTCGATTGAAAGCCCACGTTTGAATCACCACTTTTTTTTTTTAACTATTTTTACGTGTTCTTCAGTTGATAAACGATCCATAAATGGCAAATCTTTCACTAAATAAATATCATTTCAGATGACAGGTATTTAACAGCTGACAGCCTTGCCAGACCGGCGGTTTTGAAACTATTAAATGGATAACCCGTTATACGAGTTTAGACGCAATTTCATGGTTTTGGCTTCAATTATCTGTTATGAGTAATGATACTATTTTTGCACACTTTACATCTTTCTTTTCACACTGGCTACATAATGGCAGAAGAATGTACACGATAATGTAGATGATTTTAGCTTCAGTTCTCCGCGTTAAGTGATGATACCATCTTTCTCCCGTCTCTGTTAGTTTTATTGCATAAAACTATGAAACTCCGAGAATTTATTGGTTACGTTTCTACGCTGTAGGAGGAAAGGACACTCCCATTAGACAATCTGTCTTCAATCGTTTGCCACTTTCGTATGCTCTGAGCTCTATTTTATTCTCTTGAAGTACGAATGTCGCAAAATTACATCCTTATATCGCGCATAATCTTTAAGAAAAATGGAGCACAAATTTTTCTGGTCCTATGTTTGCCTGTTAAGTCTGGTCAATGGTACTATTTGAGTTTCTCTTGAAATTGAATTTAAAAACTCCCCTCTTATAGCGTTTTTCGTCTGCAAGAAGTACGATATATGGCCACCAATATTCATGGTTCTATCTTTAGCCGTTTAAGCTAGGTAATCGTACCAAATTTGATCCTTTTTACCCCTAAAAGCAAGATCCGATCGATTTTCCAAATTTTACCTAGCATGAACATTGACAAAAGTTTAAGTTTTTATAACATACGTAATGGGGTTTACATTGGTGAAAATCAAAATTCGCTAAATCGTTCAATAAGGGTACCCGAAAGAGCATGGTAGCATTCTCAGTTTGTCAAACACATGGTTGCTTGATCGATTTTTTTCAAATTTTGTTAGATGCTACAGAGCAATGCAAAATTTAAATTGCTACAGTCTACGAAGTAGAAGTTATATGGCAGGTACCAGATGAGACATGACAATGCAGTCCGTTTTCATTTTTAAATACTACGAGGGCGGTCGCAAAACCATCCGACCTAACGTGAGGTGCCAATAGTTCGAAAAAAAATTTGTTTTGGTGAAAAGTGGCAAGCTTATAAAAAATATGTTTTACGTTTTAAGGCGCCCCGTTGTTCAGTGTTTCTACTTATTTCAAAAGTAAACGATCTCTGTGAATTTGTAAACATAGAAAAAATTAATCACCGTTATTTAATTCAATATTTCAATGTAAAAAGTCACAGTCCAACTAATATTAAAGCTGAGTTAGATTCTATTTCTGGGGAGATTCCTCCTTCGTTTACGACTGTAAGATATTGGGTAGCAGAGCTTAAATCGTACGAGCTGCCAGGGCAAACACCGTAGTGGTCGACCAACTGAGGTGTCCACACCAGACACGATTAAGGAAATTCACAAAATGGTGAACTAGCTGAAATGATAGCCATTTCGAAAAGTGCTATACATCGTATGTTGGCGGCGCTTGTTTTCAATAAAGCAAAAACAGCATCGTGAAGATGTGTCAGTAGAGTGTTTGGCGATGTTTCACCGCAATAAAGTCGAATTTTTTCGTCGATTTATAACCATAGATGAGATTTCGGTCCACCAATTTACACCTGAGACAAAAGAACAGTCAAAGCAGTGGACCAGAATGGGAAAATAGTATCCAAAATGACGAAGACTGCAAGGACATGGCGCCTATTTTTTGTGAAGCGTATGAAATTATTTTTATCGATTATCTTTAGAAAGGAAAAACCACCAACGGCCGATATTATGCTAAATTATTGCAGCATTTAGGTGATGATTTTGGGAAAAAGGCCGCATTTGGCGGCCTTAGCATTGCATGAAAGTATTATTTCATCAAGACTATGCTCCAGTTCATTGCGATGGCCAAAATTAATAAATTAAAGTTTGGACTGCTTCACCACGCACCTTATTCGCCAGATTTAGGCCCCTCTAACTATTTTCCATTTTCAAACTTAAAAAATCGCTGGGTGATAAAAAATTTGCCAACAATGAATAGGCGCAGTCTGCGATTAAATGTTATTTTAAGGATTTTGATCGTTCTTACTATAAACAGGATATAGAAGCTATTGAATATCGGTGGAAGAACGAAATTATGTTGAAAAATAAGGACAATTTTTCTCAACTTGTTTCAGTTAGTTTTGAGACCGCCCTCGTAATTATTCGACATATCGGTTATTGTTTACTTTCTTTGAACAACACAATCAGTTTAAATTACACGTTAACAGTGTTGGAAAAGGTAAAAGCACGATTTCTTCTTTATGTAACCACTGCCATTCATGTTGAGATGACACTTTTTAAAATAAAAGACAGAGATAGACATGAAGTGTCTGTTTTATTTCTCTGATACATTATTGTTTCGGTTATGTTATTTTCTATAGGTTATCCTGGTTTATTGTTCCAATATTTTTGGGTTTATTGTTTTTGATGTTGGAAGCACTCAAAGTGGTTTTGTAATAGTATTGGTGTTATTTTTCTTTCGGGTTGTCCCGATTTCCCGTTTAGGGAAACCGTTATAGACGCCAAACCGACAAACGCGTATTGTCGGCCAGGGCACTCCTCCAGAAGAGCACTTCTTCAAAACACGCAAAAGTCAGTTTTTTGCTTAATATTTAAATCACACTTTATGAATACATTTTTATGATGCCTGCAATAAGGGCTAAAACGCTCAGTTCATTTAAAAGTACTCTGTTTTTGTGTTTCTTTTCGAAGAAGGCCCTTAATATATAGTCTAATCACTGCTTTCACAGTTAGACTTACCAATTTCGTCAGATTATCCTGGCATGCCATACGTATACGAGCTGCTGTCGCGGGTGATTCCAAACTAAAATCGGCGTTTAAACCATTTGCTTTGCGAGCAGCAGCTATGGCTTCTTTAATGGCAAAGAAAGCAGAGCTGCCAATGAACAATGGAGGTTCTCCAACAGCCTAGGGAATATTCATCAAAATCACATAAGCCATATCCGTAACACTTCTAATAGTGCCTTACCTTGGACGAGTAAACTGCTCTTGGATTCGGTGCACCGGTTAACAGAGTCACATTAAACTCTCCAGGGATGTCAGCAAAACCAGGTAATTTGTACATACCCGGACCCCTGGAATAGAGAGTTCCCTGGGGTGAATATATAAGTTCTTCCAGTGTGAACAATCCATAGCCTTGCATGAAAGCACCCTCGATTTGACCAATATCAATGGCAGGATTCAAACTGGAACCGATATCCATAACAATTTCCGTGCTTAATACCTGATGATCTCCCGTCAGGCAATCAATTTCGACCACTGATACACCTACGCCGTTGGTAAAATAACTGTATTTGAGGGAATTTGGACTGTCCACAGGATGGTGACCAACGTCTTGCAAATTGTAAAAACCAGTGGCCGAAAGACTTACGCTGTCGAGGTAAGCTTTCCTGATCCATTCCTGCCAGCTGCCCTTGGGATTGGCTTCTTTGATTGGAGCCAGACGTTTATTTAATTTTTCGCACGCATCCAGGACAGCCATACCGTTGAGATCCGATGTCATGCTGGCAGCAGTTGCAGAAGTATTGGGCACTTTGTCTGTTGCCGTTTCTGCGATATGAATTAAATCGATGGGTATTTTTAGAGCGCGAGCACAGCATTGTATCATCTTGGTGTGAACACCCTGGCCTATTTCGACGCCTCCATGTGAGAGTAACACGCTGCCATCGGTATAGATATGTATTAACGCCCCCGCCTGATTTAGGTGAGATACCCCGAATGCTACGCCATATTTTGTGGGAATGACGGTTATGCCTCTCTTGCGCCAACGATTGTTTCGATTAAATGTCTCCACTTCTTGTTTCTTCTTATAGTAGCGGGACTGATTCAGACAATCCTCGAAGCAACGCATCATTGGGAAATTGTCCAGCTTTTGATTGTAGTGTGTACGTTCACCAGGCTTATAGAAGTTCAGCCGCATTACTTCCGTCAAGTCTTTGCCCAAAATGCGAGCTACGTCCCTTATTATATGTTCGGCGAGGAACATGCCTTGAGGTCCACCAAAACCTCGGAAAGCGGTGTTAGAAGGCAAATTGGTTTTGCAAACCCAACCTCCCACCTTGATGTTGGGTATTTTGTAGCAATTTTCAATGTGATGCATACACCGATCCATTACGGAGAACGAGAGGTCCATAGACCATCCCGCATTAGTGTAGCACTCCGCGTACAAGGCAGTTAGGCGACCCTCGGATGTAAACCCAATTTTGTATTTAAACAAGAAGGGATGGCGCGTTCCTGTTGTCATCATGTCTTCATCTCTGTCCAACATGCAACGTATAGACCTCCTCAGACGATGACAAGCCAAGGCTACTGGCAGAGCCACAACTAAAGCTCTTGACTCTTTGCCTCCAAAACCGCCACCCAAACGTTTGGCTTTACATACAACCTTGTGCGATGGAATCGATAGGATATGTGCTACGAGTTTTTGTAACTCCGACGGGTGCTGAGTGGATGATATGAGTTCGATTTCATCGGAATCCTTGGGCATCGCTATAGAGGCATGTGTTTCCAAATAAAAATGTTCTTGGCCTCCCATGCGGCAGGTTCCTTCATGCGTGTGATCGGCTTCCTTGAAAGCTTTGTCCACATCCCCTGCCTCAATATAAACAGGATAATCGGGATAGTAGGACTTGTGGGCTATTGCTTGTTCAATGGTGATTATGGCAGGCGTCAGATCTTCATACTCGACTTTTACCTTGCGAGCCGCTCTCTGAGCCAAAGCTTGATTATCCGCCACTATTGCTCCAATTACTTGACCCTGGCAATGCACAGCATCCCTGGCAAATACAACTTCATCATGGAATACGGTACCAACTTCGTTCTGGTGTTGCGTCATATCTTTGCTTGAGAAGAAGGCATGAACACCCGGCATAGTCAATGCTTCCGATGCATCTACGTTCAAGAGCTTAGCATGAGCTCTTGTGCTCAGGACCAAGGCTAAATAGAGTTCATCTTCCATGGATGGTATGTCGTCACAGTAGATGGCTTCTCCCGTAACTTGCTTTAAGGCAGAGACGTGTACTTGAGGTCTACCGATAGGATCACATTCTGACTGATTGGAGGAAACTTTTTCAAATAACTGGGCGCTTTTTAGAGCAGGAGTGTGGAATACATCACTACCACTTAACTCTTCCGGCGACAACGTATCTTCAGGTATAATGCCATCCTTCATCAGTTGCTGAGTGATTTTCAAGTAGGCTTTAAAGAAAAGACTAACTACCAAAGATCTTCTGTAAGCGATCATTCCTCCAGGAGCTGAGGGAGCTAAGGGCAGTTCAGCACAGAGATTCTCCACCACCCTCTCCACCAAGACCCGATTCCACTGCTGCTTCACCATCATTTCGCAAGATCTTGACGCCATAACCGTCGTTGGTGCCATTCCACCAAAAGCCATAGTGACCTTCTGCACCAAATCAGACTGGGGATCGAACGTGACATTGATGGCGGCATTAACTATGGCTATATCATCATCCCTGCGGCGAGCTTGCTTAAAAGCCACAACATATTGATTGGGCAAAGTTTTTGGAAAATGAATGCCCAAGAGCACTTCTTGGGGATCTAAAATATTCTTGCGATATCCGGTAAAGAAAGTCGAATCCATAACAACATCACGGTACACTATTCGAGAGCCAACGCACTTGGCCACTTTCAACTTTACCAATCCCGCCATCAGCACCGGGTTCATATCGGAAATCGGACTTCCGGTCATAATGTTGCCACCTAAGGAAGCGACGCTACGGATCTGCTTGCCGGCAAAGTAATGCAACATATCTACTGCACATTGGAAAAATCGGACCTGGTGTTCGGGAAGTGTTGAGATCCGTTGTCTGAGAACATTTTCTATGTCTACCAAACTGACCGAGGCGCCGAAGTATATGCTATCTTCATAGTCTGTAATTTCGATCATTTCGACAACCTTATTGGGATTTATTAAAACGGGGTACAGAAAGTGTTTGAACTTGACTTCAACGCCTACTTCGGTATTGCCAACTACAATTTTGGCCTGTGGGAATTCCGATTTTAGCCTAAGTAATTCATCCAGACTTCCTGGTCTATACCATGTGACACGTTCTCCCTTGAATATTAATGTTTCAAAGTCCCACTGTTTATTCAACTGCAACTCCGGAGGAAATATCGGTTCTTGACTGGGATGGTATGGCACAAATTCACTCTTCTCGTACAGTTTGGTATCCACCACGGAATCGTCGCCACCTCCACAGTTATAACCATTCAGTTTGCAGCACTTGTCTCCCATGGCGCAACCAAATTCCTTGGTGAATGTTTTGTAACCTTCAAGGATAGGGCGATATCCGGTGCACCGGCACAGATTGCCCTGGAAGGCGACTTCCAAGTCTTTCATCGAAGGCTGTGGTAAATTCCTCAACAGGGTGTACATTGACATGACAATACCAGGAGTGCAAAAACCGCACTGACTACCGTGAGCTTTGGCCAGGCGCTCCTGCACGGGATGTAAGCGCGTTCTAGTGCTACCAATGCCCTCCACCGTTGTGACCGCAAAGCCGTGCATAGCACACACGGGCGTAAGACAGGCATTCACAGCCAAATGTTTGATAGAGTTAGTTAGGCGGTCCATGCGTGATATCATCACAGTGCAGGCACCGCAGCCACCTTCTCCACATCCCAATTTTGTGCCACATAAACGTAGTTTATCACGCAAATATGTGAGCAGTGTGCATTCCGGGTCAGGATTCGCATCAATCACCTGTAATGGAAGACAACGGGAAAACAAACTTAGAATGTTATTTAAAAAGGACAGCGATAATAGGAGCCTCCCTAATCCAAGTGTAAAATATCTCTTATCAATGTTTATAAGATCCGAAGATTGTAAAATGCTTCACTACAAAGCAGACTGGTAAATATATTATCGCGTCATTGCCCCACACGAATTTACGGAATCGTTCCACGACTGATAAGATTTGTTGATGTTTACCGTCTATTTTAATTGACTGGGTCAGTCATGTACGATCTCATCAAATTGTTGTCAATAAACATTTACAATGCAACGATGCATTTAAGGTGCAAACCTGGTGAAATTACAAGCTCAGATTTCTTAATTTTTGCGAGCAAATTCCATTCACGTTATACGCTATAATAATCTGTTTTATAGATCCTTTGAAAAAAATATTTGACTCCCAACATGTTATTGACCAGATTTGACACAAAATTTTGTGTAAGTTTGTGAAAATTTATAATAGTGAAAAAAACAAAAATTAAGAACGTATTGGATATTTGGGGAAACGCATGTGCCCCCCCCCTCAGGTATTTAGGCAGGTATAATTTACCAACAAGAAAACAAAAATAAATCATACAATATTCTTTTAAACCCAACGACAGCGCTATTCAGGGACAGCTACAGATTAAATTCATTATACGGTAACTGTTTTTATACCTTCAGCCGGATGAATGAATTTGTACGAGTATATCATTTCAAGGAAGCGTTTAAAGTACCAAGTACCTTTTGAGGACTTTTAAGCAGATTCCAGATTATAAGTGGGCTATTTCGGATTAGCACTTCTGGCTGGTATCGCTAACACTAACTGACCGATTTGCTGAGACTCAATTTCCTCCCTTCAACTCCGCATCCGCAACGGTAACGACTCAAATTATTGTCCGTAGCACTACTTCCTAGTTTCTGGAAAATTTGAAAACGTCGATCGATTCCACCTCTTCCGACATCTCTCACACATATGACGTATGACGTCGTTTGCGAATGTAAGGTCCAGAATGAACACTGAGCACATTGTCACACCCATTCTGATACCTTCCATACCTCAGTAATTCCCGATTAGTCGGCCGAGGTACTATAGATTTTTGCTCGTTATATTGTTCCAATCCTCTTTAATTAAAACAAGAAAAAAAAACAAAAACAGATTTCCTTACATCTCATGAGTGAGAGAGCTTCTCACATTCAGTGGGCTTACACACATATTATTTTTTTAGACTCAAACAATAAGAACTACAATTTAATGACGATTCCAAACGACACAGTTTAAGAAGAATTTACAATACTTGTCGAATACTCGTCTGCTTGAAGTGTTCGTCAGACGTATCAAGTTGGCCGCCATTCTAATAATGCTAGGTGGTTGTGTCATGGTACGAACCCGTGATCATGCGAACGATAGTCGCAGGTATTAAGCATTGCGCCACCATCGATGCCGCCAATGGAAGCTTGTGTAATTTGGAAAGGATGACATATGATCTGTAGAATGGATAGGGTCAAGTCACTAATTCTTCTGCTGGATGTTAGAGTATTCTTAATTGGCAAACCGCATTTTAGCCTGGAGGTGTCATTGGGCCGTATTTTTCGAAACTGGCGCTGGAGAATCCACTGCTGTAAGTTTAATCGAAATCATAGCTTTATTTGTGTTTTATTTACCTTTACTTTTAAAACCGAAAAATGGATAACCATACATTAACAAAAATGTCAGTTAAGTTGATTGACTTACATAAGCCTTCACGCAACGAACTTTTATATTGCTGCAAAAGATGCTCTGAATTAAAGCAAATGACAGAAGTAAAATTTTCATTGTTTGAAGTCCTCCGCTTAAGATATATGAAAAAAGGACCACCGATTTTTGCTAAATTGGTCATTCGCAATACTAAATGCTTGATGCGAGCTCAATTATGCTGAATATAATCCAATTGAAAGAAAGATACGAATCAAGGAATACGAGTATATAAGTTAAACAAGGTAATTTGTGTGGGAGATACCAGAGAGGACGCAGTCATTCCGACAATTTTCCCCCAGCATTGTGAAGCAATATAATTAGTGAATATTTAAGTAACTTCAGGCTACTTACTAGGGATTACAGTGGGAAATGCAATTTCCTTTTCAGAAATCAGATTTCCACAAGCAAGATGTATGGCAAATTTGTTCGAATTTGCTGCAACCGACCGGAAGATATGGAGTAAGAATATATGGATTAAGTCGGTCATTTTCATGGAAGGTACCAGAAGGGGCGTAATTACTTGAATGATTGATAGAATGATGAATGAGCAATGATGAATAGAAATCTACATAGTCCTGCCATATGTTCTGTTACACAATTTCCAGCGCTTATCGTTCAAAACTTCTTGCGGGAATAGAACCGTTAACTTTTTTTCAGAACACATGCACTGATTAGTGAAGAATACTAGTCAGTTTGATTTCAGTTTGCAATCTATTAACATGGAGTGGGACGTTAAAGAGAATCGAGTCGGCGTAATAGCGTTGCATAAGTGCGGAAAGAGTGCTGGCCAAATTTTCGAGTTGCTAAAACCACTCGGAATATTAAGAATGTTCGTTTATCGTGCTATTGCTCGCTTCGGCGAATTGTCTGGAGTAGAAGACTATACATCGCATGTTGACCGAAGATTTGCAAATGAGAAAGCTGTGTGCAAGAAGGGTGCCGCGCTTACTTTCAATAGAGGAAAAACAGTGTCGTGAAGATGTTTCAGTGGAGAGTTTGGCGATTTAACCATTGGTGCACCACTTCACATCTGAGACAAAGAAACAGTCAAAGCAGTGGACTGGAATGGGAGAATTGTGTCTAAAGAAGGCAAAGACGGTTTCATTTGCAGACAAAGTCATGGCGCCAGTTATTTTGGGATGCACATGGGATTATTTTTATTGATAATCTTCAAAAAGAAAAAAAAACCATCAATGGCGAATATTATGGTAATTTATTGCAACATTTAAATGATGAAATTATGGAAAAAGGCTGCATTTCACAAAAAAGAAAGTGTTGTTTCATCAAGACAGTGCTCCAGTTCACTTGTCCATTATTGCGATGGTAAAATTTTATGAATTAAAGTTCGAACTGCTTCATCGCGCATTTTATTCGCCAGATTTAGCTCCCTCAGACTATTTTTTATTTGCAAATTTGGCAAAATGTCTCAGTGGTAAAAGATTTACCAACAATGAAGAGAGGAGTCTGCGCTTGATGACTATTTTAAGGAGTTTCACGGTTCTTATTATAAACAGTATATAAAAGCTATTGAATATCGGTGGAAAAAGAAGATTGTGTTGAAAAATAAAGAATTTGTTTCGGATTTTTCTTTATTTCATGTTGAGATTAAAGTCAGCAGGTTACAAATTGTAAATTACAGAGTAATGTGTAAGGTTTGGTGGGCGAAATTATTTTGGTGGCAAATACTCTATTGGTAAAATCCAATTAAAGTGTAGACTGATCGACGCCAATCTTTACGTATCATTAAACCGATTCAACGATTACAAGTGTTTCCTTTTTACTACATACATATATATGTAGCGATTAATGGCTGGATTTCCAGCTGTGTCAATGCATCAGTTTGTGCTTGTTCTATATATTTCTGACCGCCTATAAATGTCAAAAAACGTTGAAGCACTAGTGGGAATCTTTCCATCAATTTATGGTTAAAAGTCACATTTTAATAAAAAAAAGGGAATCGACTGCAATTTTGAAACAACACATAACGGAAAGGTTCAAAGAAAATAATTTTATAGACAATTTGTTGTTAACTTAAAGCTTTTAGAATGTCATCAGGAAAAAATAAATAAAATAAACTGAACGAATCAATGAAATGGAACTGATTGACATTTTGTTTTTTAAATTATACAATCGCAACAAAATAAACTGTAACAAATGTCTGATATCGCCTACTCATGTTACATTGCTGACGCTAAGGGGCTGTTGACATTGCTATGCTTTTTTGAAATTTCTGGGGAGAAAATTGAATACAGACGAAACAACAGTGCATTATTAATCAGAAAAGATTATTGATTTGTCAATAAACTGAAATTGACAATTTTGTTATGGGAAAATGTGCAAATCCAAATTATGCTTCACTTATTGGTCGGACTGCACGAGTTATACTCGAAGGGATTTTCCAAGCCAATCTTTTGGATCAGAGTTAAATAATAATTAACATGACAAATTCAGCAGGCGTCGTTTTTTTTATAATCAATACAAGACTTAATGATGGTAACACCAAACGCATTTTAATTTATTGGACTTTTACGGTTGGAATCGAATCTAGGAAGCTCGTGGCTATGTATATTTTCAGTTTGGGTAAAAATTAATCAAAACCAGCGCCTATCCCTAAGTTATTGTCGATTGTTACTGATTCAGTCCTGTGAAAAATTATTATTTATACTAGTGGACCCGGCAAACTTCGTTCTGCCTTCAAAGGTTGCAAATTAATGATTTACAATTTTCAGGATAAATGGTTCTGTATTTAAATTTTTGCTAGAAAAGTTTGGTTATTTAAATGAATGCTTTTAATACTTTTTTTGTAAAGTTTTTAAAAATTATTTAATTTAAGTCAATTTAATTGAGATTTAAAATTACTGCAACGCTTTCACATGTACAACGTTCTCTGTTTGTCTGTCGGGAAACATAGAAAAATGAGAAGTAAAATAAAGTCAGTATTTGAAAAACTTAAATTTTCCTATAACAGGATAAGAAATAATGGTTTTTTTAATTTTTGATTTCTTCGTGTGGTACCACGCCTATTTGTCCAATCCTGCCCATATTTGCAGCAGAACTTACAATATGTACACCAAACTTATATACCAAATTTTGTTCACATACTGTTAGCCGGAGCAGAAATAATGGATTTTTAATTTGTGGTTTGTATGGGAGGTACCACGCCCCTTCGTCCAATTCCGCCCATATTTGCAGCAGAAGTTACAATAT
>JAHXMU010000462.1:262188-276230 GCA_019455685.1 Philornis downsi | reverse complement strand
CAAATTTTGTTCAAATACCGTAAGCAGGAGCAGAAATAATTGATTTTTAATTTTTTGTTTGTATGGGAGGTACCACGCCCCTTTGTCCAATTGGACCAAATTGTAAATCTAAACCATCCCAGGCACCATCCAGACGCATATACAAAAATTTATGTAAAGCGGTCCAGTCGTTTAGGAGGAGTTCACTGACAACGCCCGTACAGTAGAATTATATATATAAAGATGTTGTAGGAAAACTTTATATTATTATTGGATAGTTGAACCATTACATTTGAAGCTTCAATTTGTAATATATCTTTATATTTTCAGTGGTTTGTGATTAGTCAATTTTTAAATTGCGTTTTGATATTTGATATCAGAATAGACAACATTGCCCTCGCAAGAACAACAGTTAACAGAACGCACATGTCAAAATTATTTTACGAAATTCATTTCTGAAAATTTTACACTCAGACATAACGACCAGAGTGGTCGGATCGACACATTTCTGTTCGAAAAATTGTACAAAAGCTGAAAGTGTCGGATACGATCATGAAATATTGGGTTGTTTGGGAAGTTCGTTCAGTTAATTTTTTAGTTCGTCACTTTCCATAACGTAAAGTTCCTTCAAACACCATCATAACTTCCTTCGACCCTTCTCTAAACTGTTTACTACTGTTTACTTGTGTTCTCGTGAGTAGTTATAGCGTTTTAAAAAAAGTTTTGAAAATTAGAAAAATGGGCGAAAAGTAGCATTTTAGGCATAATATTTCCGAAAAGGAAAAACGGCTACTGCAGCCAACCGAAAAATAACGCCTGATTATGAAGAAAACGGACCAAATGAAAAAACTTGCCAGAAATGGTTTAAGAGATATTCTACGGGCGATTTCTCCGTAACGGACGCTACCAGTTCAGGACGACCAAAAGAAATTGTTTCCGAGGAGGTGAGAGATTTAATTACTGTTAATCCCCGTGCAAAAGTTAAGGGGAAATAGATGAAATAATTAAAAAATTAGTCTCAACCATTCATGGGGTCATAAAAGAGCTCGGATTTGTGAGCAACCTCGATGTGTGGGTGCCTCACACTACCTCACCGAGGTCTCACACTGCCTTGCCGACCCGTCAGAAACTGTCAGAGCGTTGATGGGAAGTTTTACCTCCCCAGACCTCGCCTAACTATCACCTATTTCACAGTCTGAGCAACCATTTGAAGCATTTGAATTTCCATAACGACGAAGAAGTGAAAAATCGAATTGAACGCTTTTTTCATAGAAACCACTCGAGTTTTATAAGAGAGGAATTAAAAAGCTACCAGAGAGATTGGAAAAGGTTATTAAAAAGACAGAGATTATATAATAGAATAAAATATTTGTTTCTTGTATATAAATTTGTAGATAAAAATCTTTTAAAACTGAACGAACTTTCTAAACCACCTGATACATTTGAAATGGCCTGGGACCGTCAATAAAGTTCTGTTCTTGGATTCCGCGCAAGCTAAAATAAATCCACTTAACAGAACGGATAAACACTTGCAATTTATTGCTTAAAATTAACCAATCTCTTATCCCTTTTTAAAACTAATTGTCATTGGGGATAAAAAATAGAAACAGTTTACTTTGAAGTGCCTCCGAGGAACCAAACCATAAATTTTGAAGTCAATTGTCAACAATAGGCTTTGGCGTAGCAATAAATTCTCTTTGGAGAATTTCTCACCTAATCTAAAAACCCTAGGGGAAAAAAAGTCTGGGTAGGCTTAGCACCACCCTTCTTGCTAGGCCTATGTTAACTGGTGAAGCTTAATGAAGCAATGAAATTGGAAAGATGTGATTTTCTACTACGGCAATACTGGATGTCGCACATCAAATTCGGTAACAAATTTCAGAGCTAGGATGGTGATGCCATATTCGTTTTATAAAGGGTGATTTTTTAATCGTATGTTTTTAAAAAATCTAATAAAACACCTACATTTGCATCATACATTAATATTTTTAATTGGAATCCATAAATTTGTCTTTGCCATTTAATTTTTAAAGATAATTTCATGTAAATGTTGTCCGCGGCTCCGTCTCAAAATGTCAATTCGGAAGGTCCAATTTTTCGTCACTTTTTCGATCATTTCGGTCTGTATTCCACGAATAACGCGTGTTATGTTATCATGTAAGGCTTCAATAGTGTTCGGCTCGTCCACACAGACTAACGACTTGACATAACCCCACAAGAAATAATCAGGAGGCGTTAAATCGAAAGATCTTGAGGGACAAATCAAGAGATAAACTGCTCACCAAGTTCTTCTCTCAACATATTCATTGTTTCACGAGCAGTGTGGCATGTTGCACCGTCCTGATGAAACCACATGTCAACCAAGTTCAACTCAGCCAATTGGGGCAAAAAAGAAAATCGCGTATCTTGGCTCGATATCGTTCGCCGTTGACGGTAACGTTTCTTTCGCGGTCGTCTTTGAAGAAAAATGGACCGATGATGCCACCAGCCCATAAACCACACCAGACTGTCGTTTTTTCGGGATTTTTCGATAAAACAGCGGATTTTCATTGAGCTTTTGTAAGGCCCATTCACCAAAAATTAGGTGTTGTGGTAGGTCATTCGCCATTCCATGATATACTGTAGTATATAGTATATAGTATACTGTACACTTTTCACTTTGGCAGATGACGTTTGAACGCCATTACCAACCAGTGCTGCCAACCTAAAATACTTACGTCTTAAAAAACCACCCTATAGTACCACTCTGGCTAATCCAAATTTTCATTTATTCCAGTGTCAGTGCCCCAAGACGCGCGCTGCTATCATGCATTGAAATGTGTCATTTTCGTTCCCTAAGTTCGAATGTTAGAAGCCATTGCTTTAAGGATATGTGTAAACAGATCTCAATTATTGGGTTTTAAATATCTGAAACTTTTTTCGGCTTAAAGCAACAAACATTCCAATAAATATTAATTATTAATTAACATTTATTGGCACAAACATCCCTGTAATAGAATTTGCAAACGAAATTAGCGTTAAAAGCTGAAAATTTCAGTTGCTGATCTTTTCGGTGGTTTATTCAGGTTGGGTAGCGAAAATTTCGTTTGAGCTGCCTAGTAGCCTTTAGCCTTTAGTAGTTAGTTTTTTGTGTCAAAAAGTTTTGTTTCAATATTTTAGCGACTAAGTTTTTTTTTTGTGTCACAGATATTTCTTTCACGTTTGGGAATAAGGTCTTAAGTCAAAAAAATGCATTTTGAGTTTTTGATTGGGTTTAACTCAATTTTTTTTTCTCTTTCGTTTGGTATCAATAATTGAAATCTAGCACAACTGCATCCAATCGTAATCATTTGGTCTTTAGGCACTAAGTCAAATTTTATCCTGATTTGCAAACAATTAAATAAGTTTCAATTTTACATTACGAAAAACTATAGTATATGACTTAAGACCTTATTCCCAAACGCCAAAGATTTCTTCACAACCACAATTCTCCAAATATCTGTATTGATTTACAAAAATTCACTGTTTTTCGTGGAAACAAATGTATTTCCATGTTTTTCATAGGAATACATACGTTCTGTATTAATTATTTTCCAGCTGGAAAACATCACAAAAATTAGGGAGACATTTTACTACTTCTTTGCTGTAAAAAGATGTTACCTAATTTCGAATTTGTGGACAAAAGTTAGCAGTCGACTTGAATGAAATAAGCCAGCCAAATATCACAAATAGAGAAGCGAATCAGCAAACAAACGGAAAACCTCTATCGATGCGATAATTTATTGGATATTATACACCAAATCTATAATTTCGTAATAAATTTGCTTTTAGCACTGGAAATAAATCGGTATTATTGTCAGATTTACAGAAGAAGATAAAAGAGCACTATTATTTCGATGCATGTAGTAAAACTATGTTAAACCTGCCGGCAAAAATCAAAAAGTCATATTTTGAACATAAATAAATGAATTTTCTGTCCAAAATCGGTTTTATGGACTCTGAAGTTTTCGTTTTTCACCTTCACTAAGTAGACACTACGCTGAAAGGAACTACATGTAATTTGTTCGCCAAAACTACAACACCCTGACTTTATTCAATTGATACTTCCCATATTCGCTCTGAATGCGCCATAATTTACATCAAATATCTCCTGCTTAATAATTTGCTGAAGGTTTAAAGAACGTTTTTACTATGAAAATTTGATTATAAAGTCTTCAATAAACATTAATTAGTACGGCCTTGAGTATAAAATGGAACTAAAAAGAAATGGAACTGAAAGTAAACTCCACGAATGCAAATAAACAATACAATAAACAATTGTTTTGTTCCTCCATATTAAATTATAAATATTTTACCAGTTGAAAATTATTAAGTTTGTGGTATTACTCAATAACTACGCTGACAATTGCGACGGTCCCCTATGAATGTATATAAATTGGAGAGATTCCTTAATGCAGCAATCATACAGTTTGGTGCACAAATCGTGCTACAAACACAATGTCAATGTCGATGGGGGCCGTTATTTAAAGATGTTGAAGGACGTTGTTTTACCCAGAACTGTGCCGAAGACGTATCCGTTTCAACAGCATTTGATTCCAGCAGGATGGTGCAACTGCACACATAGACAGACCGATTATGGCGGAGCTCCAATGAAAATTTCCAAACAATTGTATATTAAGAAACTGTACTTTCCACTGGCCCCCAAGGTCACCTGACCCTACTAAACCAGATTTTTTTTTATGGAGTTAAGTCAAGCAAGAACTGTACAAAACGAAACCAAGGAATTTGACTGAATTGAGGCCTCAATAAATGAGGTGATCCCGACTTCAACCCTTCAGGGCTCAATGAATAATTTTCTGATCCGGTGTCGCATATGCTTGAATGAGCAGGGAGGTCATTTACGGTCTATCATCTTAAAATTGCATTTTCTATACAATAAAAAAATAACAAATGATTGATTAAAAAAAAGTTATTTGAAATTTTTGTAGTTGCACAGTTGGTGAGCTACCGTGTATATCACTTTATATTGCTTTTAATTAATAAATTTTTCAGAATTTTCAGAATTTTTCAGGGTTAGTCTAATTATGAGACCCAATTACGAGACTTATAATTGTATAAAAATGCTGATTTCCATAAAAACCCAGTCGACATTTTAATTGAAATAGTCAAAATTGTTCTACAGATGGAATTTTATGTTGCAAATTTTGCTCTCTTTTGAACCATGCGGGCCTTGGTATCGTTTACGATGTACCAACTTATCACTGGACAAGGTAATCATGTTAAGTATAGTCTTCCCTTATATATAACATACCGACTTTGATCGTTTTCCCACTGAAAATTAGAAGAATGGAATTTTTCAATAACTGCGTCCACAAATAAGGTTACTTCCTCCACATATCTATCCCACATTAAATTAATGAACAAATGGAAAATTATCTCAAAATCAATGAATATACCAATTATTTATTTCAGTCGATATATGCGTGGGGACACTATTTCGCTATTTCACTTGTGGCATCTCCATCTCATATTACAGAGGATGAAGCCCAGATTCGTTGTCAGATAAGTGGCCGATGTAGCCAGCTGTTCCAGTGAAAAAGAGGACCTGTAACAGAATCCCAAAAAATTCCCGTTTTTCTATTGGCAGTTTCTTTACTAAAGGGCTGATTTTACCCAAACTAGACCTGCTCATGACTATGAAATATTTTTATGTTAAGTTTTAGTTTTAGCGGGCGAAAGGACATGATCTAAACAGCACATATCTTAACGACGATCAAGTACATACAGGGTGACCGGTAATATTGCAACCAAGGCGTTATTACTTTATGTTTTATTTTCAACACCACTTCGAAAGAGAATGCTTTTGTATGGTTTCAACAAGATGGTGCAACTTGTCACAAAGCCAAGCCTGTTATAGTAAAATTGCTTTGAATGTTTTTCAATAAGCTAATTTCTAGAAACTCTACACTTCATTCTCGCATCGCCGATTCGTCCTTGTGGAATTATTGCAAATAAGAGGTGTATAAAACAAAACCAACAAATCTGGATGATACAAAACTGTACATTCGAACGATAAGTAAGGCAATTTCCACTGCAAGCATCGAAGAAGTTATTGTTAAAATCGAATAAGAAGACTATATAAAAATGAATTATTTTTGAAATGAATAAAGCAAAAGTAGTTTATATGAATTAATCAAAAGTAATTTGAAAATGTTAGTTTCTTAATGTGGCAGCATTCTTCTGCCACCCTGTACATATTTTATAGAGTCTCAGATGCTTGTTACAAACATAAAAACAAACTGCGTTAACTCGTGCAGCACCGATACTTCGAGCTTCTTTTTGTATTCAACGTTATTCAAGTGATTTTGTAAAAGTTTTTGCTCCTGGCAGTTGGAAGAGTATCAATATGACAATCGGTCTGGACGATTTCTATTATTTTATCGACACTTTCAACAATTGACCTTCCAGAGCATGGAGCATCTTGGAAATCAAAAGTACCGCAAATGAAATTACCAAAGTCAAAATTGACTGGCTTTAATAGTATCAGGTCCACAAACATTATTCAATTTTTCAGCCGTCTAGCTTGTGTTTGCATTTTTATTGAAAACATGTACATATGTGCGGAAAATATGGCGTGTTTGCTCTTTACTTTATCCATCTTTGACGCGCGATCAAACAATACCGAATCAAGCAATCACAAAACTGTCTGATGCCATCTATCGTAAACCTAATGCACTTATACAATGTAAGATGGAAGAAAAATGTATATGGAAGAAAAATTGATTACCTTTCACTCTATATCTTATATTACGACAAATACATTTTCAGGACAAATGATTTGGTGTGCTCGCGTTACACGCCATCAACTCAAGTTCAATCCGCCAACATTTTTTAATTTCTAAAGTGCTATGTATTCAAATTTATTAAAAAAAAAAAAAACAAATATTTATTGTTTGCTGTGACGACTTACTCACAAAATGGTCGACAGCGGCGCGTGAACCCGGCCTCCTCAATTCGATGATATTGTAATTTATTTCATTGCAGCTTTAGAACGATAAGAAAATACAAACATAATGTCTAATTATCAACAGAATTGATACTAAATGCATTGTACGATTGTGAATGTCAAAACGGTTAACTCCACTGTAATTTAAATCATATTAAGGAGCAGCTAAACATCAAAAACTTCCTGTATTTTCTGTGGCACACTGTAATACCTCTTCATAACCATTCTTGTGGGCTCACTTAATGACGATAACTTGCATGTCTGCCAAACAACAAATACAAAAACGATAATTTGAAAACAAGGATCGCGTCAAGACTTTTCCGTGGAGGAAAATTATGAAAGCGGAAAACTACATAGGAAATAACAATAACCAAAAAAACATTTCTTTTTTGTTCTCTGTGAATGTTTCCACTTTCACATATTTCGTAATGTGAATTTATTTGGCCAAGTTTGTCGATTTTTCGGCAGACAAATGGCCCATCAATTCTATACATGGATTCATATCTCTTACATGGTCAAATTGCATTTAGTTCAATTTGGTATACGCTAAGCGTTTGCCAAAGTAAGAGCTCACAAAAAAACACAAATTGGCTGATTTCCCGAAATTCAATCTTTGCTCTATAATTTCTAATTGGTAGGCTGCAGTAACCTAAGTTCTTATTCAATATATTAACTAACAATACTCTATAAGCCGTGAGAAAAATTAACCGCGCACATTTTTGTACCTCCCACACAAATTACCGATTTAATCAATACTTTCTTAGCTTCATATCTTTCTAGGAGTCGTACTGAATTTAGTGAAATTTGGCACACGTTATGTGCCAAACGGATGGCGTTGCCATACCTTTTCAGGTGCCTCGCATACAAGTTGGCTGATTTATATTAATTTATTCTTTTTGCTGTAATCCCTAATTCATAGATTATAGCTCGTAATTATTAAAATTAAAAAAAATCAACCGGATAACCACGCCCTCTCTGATATCTCCCACACAAATTATATAATTTTACCCTCATATTGCGAAATTCTTATCTTTGACTGAACTGCACTAATTTCGGTATAATTTAACATACATCATATATTTAACAAACTTCTTCTGCTCTCCTCAAATTTTTCCAACAACACAATATGATATTGGTTAAAGTTATATGTAAGTCAGCTCAACTGACTGAAATTTCTATATTGGTTATTGTACCAACATTTCCAGGTTGTTGCGCTAAAGCTAAATAGTTAATCTTTAGAGAGTAATCCAATATACATACAAAAATGAGTAGTTATGGAACAACTTTAACTATTGGGTAACTTGGTCTACTTTCGGTTTTACCATCGAGAATTTGGTATGAGGTTGTCCCATAAGCAACAGGTTTTTTATGCAAATCTGGAACATCTAAAGGCTGTTCATTCACAATAGTCATAGAATATATTATTTCGAAATAAAATATAGAACAAGTTTTTTTGACATGTTGAAGAGTTCTGTATAAATAGAAAAAACAAAATTCGAGTAAAACACACTAAAAAAATACTAAAAAATACAGATAAATAACAATTCCGATATCACCATTCTCTTGCGATCCCTGATAGAAATCTTTGATTTATAATATTGATACCTGCCGGTTGCCTAAAGCTTTGACATGTGCCCAATAGCTTTAGTTCTATTAATAGCGCTAAGTGCACAACATCTAAACCGGATTATGACCAACAATCATATCAGATTATAAATCAATGCAACATATTTAATGGAGTTTTATTAATTCCCTTAACGAAGACGGTTATAAAAAAATAATAATTAATAACATTTATAAACGTTATTGAAAATTATATTAAACATAAAGGTTCCGTAAAAGCTCCTAAATGGAATTAGTCACTTTGCCCACTTTATGGCTTATGTATTGTTTAAAGTAACGTCTATTATTCTACAATCTACATACGTCTATTATATTGCTATGGTCTAATTCAAAATCGAAAAATAGAAAATATATTTGCAGTTTGGGTACCAATAAACAACAAATATCTCCTTATCAGTATTTAAAGTGTTCTTTAATTTTTATTATCAATACAATTTATATTTCTAATCACCATACAGTAATCAACAAATTGTTTAGTGCTTTGAATAATTTTTGCAATATTTTACATTTCAGATTTTTGCTCCATCCTCTCGAAGTAACTGAAACGTTCTTGAAAGCATCACAAACAACGAATGTTTCTTATAACCTCCTAAAACGTTTCTCCAATCGTGATGGGTTTTCGGCTTATTATTTCTACAATATCTGGGGTAGAGTTTGAATTTCTATAGCATATTTAACCTGAAGTAATTTAAAATTATTTATATACCAATTAAAGCAGAAGGTTTCAATTAAACGCCTCAACATACGAAAGTATTTCGGTGACACGATTCTTATACCGAATTGTATTGTGTTAATAGAAACGTTGCCTCTTAACTCCCTCCCCATAACATATTTATCTTTGCAAATATACTTTCACAATGGCAATGACGCTTTCGTCAGGTGTTTGCAATATAAGCAACGAATATATTTGCAAACTTTCAAGCAATTGACAGACAACTTATAACGCTATAGCAAAGCTAGCTTTATGACGTCTATAGAAGCCATCATACTCGCGGATCAAGCTATTCCTTTTTCACGCCTAATTAAAAAAAAATGTAAAATTGGCCGTATTTGTTTGCAATGATAAATAACACTGTGAGGATAATACATTTTGTCAAAAAAGTTTTGCTTATAGGAATTATGAAAATTCTTTTCGTCCTTTTATATCCACGTCTTTAAATTTCACGAGACATTCCTTGCTCGTGGAAAAATTTAGTAGCATCGCTTCCAACACTGAAGTTACAATAACTTTTGTGTTGACGTTATAAAATGTTCGATAATATATTTGTAAATTATCTCTTTTTCCTATTACTATTTCATTTCATGAGTTTACAAATACGTTATTAAACTTGTTATGACGTAAAAATGTAAGCTATTCCGATTTCAGTGTTGGAAACCAACAAAAAATTTTGTTATTACCATTTACAAAAATTAATTTAGATAAATCGGTCAATCTCTATGAAAGGTAGCTAAACAAGGCAAGGTAGTGGAATCTATTTTCGTTCACAGAACTTAATTTATCAAATCCATGACGTTTTCGTCTGAATTCAATGCAACTGCTTGCTAGATGTAAAGCTAAGAATGGGTTAAATTGGATATTTTTATGTGAGTTACACTGAAGAGGTGTGGTTACTCGTTCGGTTTTTCTCAGATTTTGCCAAACATTATAAATCAGTACAAGAAACAAGGTTATTATGCTACTATCTACGAATTTGGAATTATAGGCAAACATTTAATTTCAGAAAATCGGTCAATTTGTATGGAGTACTGAAAGCACACAAAATTTGACTGGCTGTAGTGCGACCAACAATAAAATTTGTATGGGGGGGCACTAGAAGGAATATTTTTAACCGGTTGATTTTTTAAAATTTTACCAATTCAATTTTTACAATTCAATTTTTCAACCTTATCGCTAGAACAATTCAGTTCCGTCCCCATATCCATCAAACGTATTATAACTATTTAAGAGACATGAGTTTAGGAGTTTGCAAACCGGTCAACATGATTCAGAATGGACCCTTTAAATGAATGAAACGAAACCAACAAATAAGCACGTCAAAGTCAATCGAAAGTCAAAAATGAATTTCTGGCCAAAAACTTAACAAACATCATTGAACAGCCACCACATTAATCTGATATAGCTCCGACTGACTTTTTCTCTTTCGATAATTCAAATTACCGTTTCGTGGCACTAGTTTTCAGTTAATAAAAGACATAAAAGAGAATTCGCGGCGTTTAAAAAATATGTTGATGATTGTATTATTTCGACAGTAGCCGATTTTGAAGGCGATACAACAAATTTGAATCAATAATTACTATTTATACCCGATATTGTTTTGACAAAACGTGTTATTGTTTAAATTATGGTTTTTAAAACAAACAGTATAAATATTCATTGATGACTCTGAATTTGAAAGCGAAATTTCGAAAGAAAATTCCAAAATTAACAGCTAAAATGTTAAAGCGTTGTAACATCATCCAAATGTACTAATTTATTTCAAAGTTGTTTCACGACACATCACAAAAAATTTATATCATCAAAATCGTAAAGAATCTGATTAAGAACCATGTCGAGAAATTTAGATATATGGGGTTATCCATTCAATGGTCTTAAAACTGCCGGTCTGGTAAGGCCGTCAGCTGCTACATACCTGCCATCTGAAATGTTAATTATTTGGTGAAAGATTTGCCATTTATGTATAAATATGGATCGTTTAACAACCGAAGAACGCGTAAATATAGTTAAAACTTGCATGGGGATTCAAATGTGGACATTTTCCGCGCATTTTGGGGTGATTATGGTCGTTATAATCGACCTACTGTGCAAGGAATTGGCAAGTTTATAAAGACATTTTAAGAGATTGGAAGATTTACAGCTGTGGTCAGGTCTGTGCATCATCGCAATGTAGTCACTGTCGAAAATATCGTTTCTGTTAGTGAAAGTATGGCGGATAATCCAAATTTCAATTCGTATGATAAGCGACCGTTTTTTTGGCTTGCAATTGAAGATTGAACAACATTGGATCATATGTTGTTTCAACAAGACGTTAGAACGAGCCACACAACACGACCGATTTTGGCTTAATTGCATGAGGAGCTTCCTAAAAGCGTAATTTCATGTTTTTACGACGTAGATTGGCCACTAAGATTATGCGATTTGATGATGTTAGACTTTTTCTTTTTTTTTTTTTTTGGCTACGTCAAAGACTGCGCTTATGCAGATAATCCCCAAGCATTGGAGCATTTGGAAACCAACATTCGTCAAGTTATCGCGGAGACAACGCCCGAAATGTGCGAAAAAGTGGTCGAAAACTAACGCAAAAGAATC
Organism: Philornis downsi; assembly: GCA_019455685.1. Lineage (NCBI taxonomy): Eukaryota > Metazoa > Arthropoda > Insecta > Diptera > Muscidae > Philornis > Philornis downsi. Next base: position 264,336 of record JAHXMU010000462.1, on the reverse strand, counting down.
CTCTGCTGCAACCAATTCAGAGACTGTCTTTTAAATGACATTGTATTTCGTACATAATGCCAAGGTCCAAGCATTATAAATAAATAAAGGTGTCGCCGAAATCATAGCTTTATGTGTGTTTTACTTAATTTTACTTTCGAATCCAAAATATATATACCCCGGTATAAAAACTGGTCACAAAACTGCATATTACCAGTGTTATTAAACGATTTGACGATTTGTTGCGACTTTAAAAAGTTTTTGGTGATAACAATTTTAGAATTGAGATTAATGATTTGCTTGACTGTTTTTTAAACACTTAGCTATATTTTTATGGCGGCATTATGGCACACATGACGCAGATGACAGCGCTAATGCTTTGTGTAAAGAGAAATGTTAAATTGATAAGAAAGCCAGAAGAGAAAAATTTTCAAATCAGTGAAGCGATTAATAACATTAAAATGAAAAAAAGACATAGAAATCAAATATACATCTACAGTAACTATAAGTCTATACTGACACCTGCAATGATGCAGTTAAAGGTGGATAGTTGACACAAGATTGTGAACGAAAGTTACATCTTTTTCACTTTGGTCAAATGATTTGCCTTAACCACCGTTCTGTGCCCGATTTAGACTTCTTTAAAGCAAGCCGATGTTAACAATCGACAAACAAATGCGTTTAGCGTAGATTATTTTACTTTATTATATACTCGTATGTTAAACTAATCCGAAGCGGATTATTGAAGTAGAGTGATATTATCTTTTAATATGAAAGCTTTAATTTTTATTTAATCGGATTGTTATAAGCAATATCAGCACAGAACTTAATAAAACAAAATCAATACTATAAAGCATAAATCAGATATTTGGGGTATTTTGGCAATATTCGACGGTACTTTTGGCGGTGAAGCTAAAAAAAAAATCCGACGACAGTGCATATTACAATTACTTTACGGTTATTTTCACATTATTATTCCGGCAAAGGCAAAGGAAATATGATGGCAACCTAAGCTCCATTCTACGATTAAAATATATAACGAAAATATTATATCAGTCATGTGCTCATACGACAACATTTTAATTTATTATGAAAAATGTTTTTTTATTATTCACAAATCATTATCGACGAATTTTTACCTAATAAAATATTTTGCAATTGATTAATATGTATAAATGCACACAAATTTATTTATTCACATTTTTGCGATAGCAAATAGGCGAATTTAAGAAATGTCACAACACGCCAACAAAATACGAACCTTTTTGCCATTGACAAAAAAGACTAAAGTTGAAGATGCCACTCCGGTAGAATTATTGTGCGCTACATTATTTTCTATTGTCATAACGCCGATTTTTTCTTTTTCCATTCACAAATTTTAACAATTAAGAAGCTAGTTTATGTACTCTTCTCTTCACTTTCGAACTTTTTCTTTGATTCTTCTGATTTTATTATTGCCACGTTTTTGCTTTATTTACGTTTTTTTTTCTTTTATGATCGTTTGCCTACGGGCATGGGCTGATTTATTTCTAAATTCGTTATTTTTTTCTTATATTTGTAAAAAGTAAACACAAAAATTTATATAGATGAAACCACCGGCTCCCGACACGTCGTATCCACTCGTTTGTACTTTATGAACTGAAGCACACAAGAATGTGAGAGCTGTGTTATATATTTAATGGCACATTATCATCGTCATTGGAGCCACACTTGTGCGATATTTGTGTCGTAAGAGATAGTTATACTTTATAGACATTTCTCTTTAAAGAGTGTTGCCATCGCCAGTGTTGCCAAGAGCAGATAAGTAAATGTAGTAAAAGTAAAACAAAAATTTCAGTCAGGTAAACTGATTTATACACAACTTCTCCTTATGTTCTTTTGCATTGATTCAAAAGTATACGGCGGAGCAGAGAGGTCATAGTTAAGGACAAATAAAAAAAATTAAAATTTGCGCTAATAAAGATTAACTAATATCATTTACTTATAACTTACTGTACTCTTCTTTGAAATTATAAAGAAACCGTAGTGAATTCTTAAGAGCGCATTCGCAGTACAAAATTTACCAAAACCATGATGCTTGTTAAATTTTACTTAAATTTGAATTTGGCAATTGAATGGCAGACTGAATCTAGTTAAATCAAGTAATTTGTATGTGAAATTGCGATTTTT
>JAHXMU010000462.1:179315-252188 GCA_019455685.1 Philornis downsi | reverse complement strand
AAAGAATGTTTTCCGATGTAGTTGGTCGCTCTATTTAAGTAGTATAAATTAATATCAAACTCAAGCAACCAGCATATGTCGAAGCGAAATATGTCGCATTTATGTAACTGCTTCAGTTTTTTTTTTTTTTTTTTTTTTTTGAGGCAACAATTGAAATATTTAATGAAACCTTATAAATATACACATAGTTATACTCGTATGTGTGGGTTTGTTATGATTTTTTTACTTATTTTGATCTATCACACAAGATAAACAAACCTAACGCTTTCTCGAACTGCTTAATGTTGTATTGTCGCCATGTGGTTTTTTTGAGCACTAGGCCAGTGTTAGCAGTCATATTAATAAAAAATTTTGTATGCTATCTACGCTAAGCGCTGCTATTTCAAATTTTTTTTGTTTGTTATCTTATTTTTCCTGATATTACCGCACTTATCGCTAATTTATATAACGATTACACTGTTTAACATAAGTTAAAGCAAGCAAATTTTAAATATGCGTTTACAAAAATGGGAATAAGAAGAATGATTGAAAATTCTTTCAACCACTTCAAATTTTACTACTTTCACTAGTTTTCCGTTACAGTACGTGTTGGAAACGGCTAATTTATAAAGAGCTGATATAAGCTAAGTAATTATTAATCTATATATAACATAATATGATTCCAGTGTTGGAAACTAACTTAATTTTGTTTTTCACAAGAAAACAATGTTTCAACCAACATTTTCCTCGCAAAAAGTTATATTTTACTATTTAAAGATAGTAGAAAAAACTAAAACCTACCTTCCCATAACTTTGGAATTACACTTTTTTGGTTTGCTTTACAAACTACTTCACTCACACTAGACAGTGTGTAAACTACCCTTTACATTCGATTACACTGGCCAACACGGTTTTGCACTGGAGCAACCAAAACATCTTTCCTAGGGTAATTTGGTGGTCTGAATTCGAATCTGTGATTGGGTTTTCTCTATCGCGTCAGGTTTTTGAGACACAAAAAAATGTTTTTGTTCGTTTTTTTATATAAAAGATCATTAGTTTATTTGAAAATCAATGAATTTTCAAAAGTGAATGGCGTTTTATGAACGTCGTTTGTATTTTGTTGGTTCGGTTTCACGTATTAGAGACCAACAATAGTCTTACAGCATGCTTTTGTCCCAAAATTCTTGATAATCTCTTTCAATTTTCCTTAAAACTTGTTCCCTTGTTCGTCGCTCACCGCCCCTAGGTTTTGTGGAAAAAAATCTAGGTGCGAATGAAGAAAATACATTTTGAGTAACATTCGCGTACCCAATTCGTGAAAATTTTTCAATAAATCAGCAAGAATTTGTCTGTAGTTTCCACTCTTATTGTTTCCAAGATAACTGTTCACGGTGCTTTTGAAAGATTTCCAGGCTGCATATTATTTCCCTAATAAACATTGTGAACAATTTCCATCATTCAATAGTCTCCTGATCTGAGAGCCAAAAAATATGCTTTCTTTGATTTTAGCATATGAAATTTTAGGAAAAATCGCTAACAAATATTTAAATACTGTACCATTTTTGTTCAGAGCCTTGACAAGTTTCTTAAAAAGGTCAAATTTTATGTGCAGCGGCGGAAGAAAAACGTCATTTGGATCAATTAATGGTTTATTTGATGTTTTAATTTCCTGGTGAATATTCAGTTCTTTTGGGTCACTCTGTTCTGAAGTAATGATGACATGTAGCTACTACTATTCCATAGACGAGGGAAACAACAATATTTTGTGAAACCTCCTTGCATACCAGCCAACAAACCAATGACAATGACAATGAAACGATGGTCTATACTTTATATGCAATGAAATTTAAATCACACACCTTAAGGTTACCACAGATCTCCCATTTATTATCGTTTTATTTTAGTAATGTCAAAATTTCAATGATTTGTAATTTACCTTTGTAAAGGGTGTCTCAACAAGAACGCATGATTTAAATTTGGCGCCATTCGAAGTGGCATTTTTTGACATTTGAACAATTGTTATTGTTTGCTAGTAGAAGGTACGAGGTTAGCAAAAATGGAGCGCTACACGAATGAACAACGCATTCTCATTGTGAAATTGTTTTACCAAAATGGTGAAAGTTTTGCGGCTACAGTTCGCAAATTGCGATCAATTTGGGGTCACAATAATGTTCCAAAAGAGTCAACTGTAAAGAGATTAATGGATAAATTTTCCAAAACTGGGTCTGTTAGTGATGTAAAGACAACAACGCGCCTTCGACCAGGTCGATCGACCGAAAATGTCGCAGCTGTACGTGATGATGTCGCTCAAACTCCATCCGCCTCAATTCGACACCGAGCTCAGCAAATTGGTGTCTCCAAATCTACTATGCAGCTAATTTTGATGAAAGATTTGCATCTCTGAAGGAAGTTCGTTAATTGGGTATTGCAGAGACAACATGAAAATGCCGATTTTGCCGATAAAATCATGTTCAGTGACGAGGTCCATTTCCATCTTGATGGCTTCGCCAATAGGCAGAATTGTCGCATTTGGGGAATTGTCCTCGAGTGATTCACGAGAAACAAATGCATCCTCAACGTGTCACTGTGTGGTGTGGATTTTTGGCTAGAGGAATCATTGGACCTTTTTTTATGAAAATGAGGCATGTCAAGCGCAAACAGTCAATGGTGTTCGGTATCGTGAAATGATAACCAGTTTTTTCGTGCCTGCTGTATCAGTCATTTATATCTTGCGTTCTTGTTGGGACACCCTTTATTAACGGCACGAGCAATTGGTATGAATGGTCTTTCATACCCATTATGCAAAAGAATGTAACTATAAACTGTACTTAGAGCCATCAATAAATAATCTCCATTCCATTGTATCACATGGCTGTTTCATTTTTTGAATATGAGTATATTGAATTAAACATATTGAATCCAGGCTGCGCCGCTTCCTGGAAATTTAGTCGCCATGGAGCCGTACACGGGAGAGCAGCGTGCATTTTGTGTCCGAGCGTATTACGGAAACAATAAATCAGTGGTTATTGCACGACGTTTGTATCGGCATGAACACGGTTTACACGATTTAAGTGAAGTTCCAAGCGCCAATGTGATACGAAAATGGATCAGAATGTTCGAAAGAACCGGCTCAACAGTACCAATTACGGTTCGTGGTCGCCCAGTTTCTGCAAGATCAGCCGACATTGTGGAGCGTGTTCGTGTTTCAGTTCAGCGAAATCCGCAACAGTCAACACGTAAGAGAAGTCAGTCTTTGGATGTCAAAAGAACAACTTTACGACGAATTTTGAAACGTGATTTGCATTTGAAGGCTTATAAGATTCAGATAGTTCAAGAATTAAAACCCGATGATGCCAATAACCGACTTAACTTTGTCAATTTGATGCTAGAGCGGTTCAACAATTTCAACAACGTGATTTTTAGTGATGAGGCCAATTTTCACCTTAATAGCCATGTGAACAAGCAAAATTGTCGGTTCTGGTCCGAGACTAATTCCCGACGCTTGCATGAACGTCCACTTCACAGCCCTAGGCTTGTCGTGTCGGCTGGGATAACGTCAACCGGTATTATTGAACCACACTTTTTTGAGGACGAAAGAGGGCATGCGATGACGGTTAGAGCGAACAATTATTGCAACATGCTAGCAGACTTTTTGGTGCCAGCTTTGCAAGAACTTCAAGGCAATACCTCGAGGATGGGGCCACATGTCATACGGCTTTTTAAAAATACAAATATATTTTTTTTATGTTTCGTAGTTTTTTTTAATTGAATATTTAAACCGCCAACACCCTTATGGCCCACCATGTATAAAACAGTTCTGCAACTATTGCAAAACATTGTCGGTGTCCACGGTTTGTTTAAGTCCCTGACAGAAAAAACCTAAATAATGTAAAAATGCATATTTTAATGATTCAGGTATTGCAAATCCTTTTTTTCCAACAAAATATTCACCACGCACAAAGCAAAAACAGCTTGAATCAGTAATACACGATCTCCCTGTCATGCTTAAACGCTACTATTATGAATGTTTAGAATGAATATGGGCTACTGTCAAATTAATAATTGTGAAATTGTATGCGATAAAAAATGAACAAGGCGTGATAGTCCCATTTTTGTGCAACATTCGAATTCAGCGCATCCAGATTAGTTAAGAAACAGGCTTCTTTCCTGCAGATAATTTTGTTCCAAATTTGTAGACCAGTGTTATTTGTTTACATTTAATTTGGTATGTGATGATGAGATGTATTTTCGATTAATAATTGTGTACAAGTACAAATAAACAAGTCACTTGTAAAACATTTCCATTTCTTAACTAGACATGAATAGAATAACAATTGCATTTAATAGTAGAAATTTGTTCTGGTCTTTAGTGGCAAACATTTATTTACCTCCTTATTCAGAATGATACTCATATTGACGAGTGTACGGATTTAACAACAAACTTAATTTCAATTGACAACAAAGCATTTGAACTGGTGGATTCTTTGTAGCAACGTCTATCTGTTATTTGTTGTTTAATTAGCGAATATTTAATTATGCAAATTTGTGTGTAGTTTAGAAAATCACAATTTTTGAAGTGGTATCCTAAGTGAGATATAGAAAAACTGTTGTTTTACTGCTCGTAAAAATGGTATCTCAACAAAAACAGTATATTATGGAGTAGCTGTAAATTCAAATTAAAATTGTAATTCCGTATTTTAGGACGAAAAACATACAAAGTGATGTAGACTGTCATATTGTAAATCATATTTTTCTGCTATTAAGGTACACAATATATTTATAACATTAGTATTGTACAGTTGTACAATATATTTGTTATTGATTAATGGAGAAGATATATTGTAATATTGAAATTTAATCAAAACGGCCTTAAGGCTTAAAATTACAGTCCTGAATAAATAAATTAAATTAAATGAAAAAAAGAACCAGTGATTTTTCTAATTGCCACCTTACCCATACAATTATGTAGCCAAAATTTAGTGCAAATATACTTACTTTGAATGAATTTTGACAATATTGTAAGTTTTATAAAACATTTCTATTGCGCATTACCAACTGGTCGGATAAGTCCACATTTTTTACGGATATAACATATAGGATATAACATAATCGTAGTTTTTTTAAAATCAAAAAAAAAAAACGCTCAAATTTCCATCATATATTAAAATTTTTTTAAAATTTTAATTGGAATCGATAAATTGGCCTTTGCCATTTCATTTTTAAAGATAATTTCATGTAAATCGATATTTTCCTGATGCACTGGAGAATAAAATAAATTATTACCTCGACTGCACTGTGCAATGGACTGTTCATAATTCATTGGTGATTAACCCGTTTAAGACTAAAGCTATTTCGTTTTACTGCCCGAGTAGTAATGTAGCCGAAACATACGGCTAAGATAGTCAAAGATTGGCTTTCAAAGCAAAAGTTTCAAACCATGCAATGGCCAGCTCAAAGCCCCGATCTAAACCCGATCGAAAATTTGTGAGCTTTGTTAAAGAAAAAGCTCTCCCTATACGAAAATCCCCCCAAAATTTAAATGAACTGTAGTCCCGGGTTCAGACAGAATGGACCAGTATTCCGAAGCGCCATATAGAAAACTTGGTTGAAAGTAGAGTAAGAAGCGTCATAAAATCCAAGGGACTCTGGACCAAATACTAAAAAATCATACCCAAAGAAGATATTTTTAAAACGTGCAAAAGTGGATACATTGATTTTTTTATTATGTTGCGTTAATATTAGAACTTATGCTTTTATACTGAAGAAATTTGTGTTGTCTTTTGTTTTTATACAAATAAAAATCATAAATAAGAAAAAAATTGGTAGCATTTGGCTAATTTTTATGGATTTTACAGCGTTTTAAGTTGTATTTGACAATTATGTATCCACATGTGCTCGCCACTGTATATTTGGGGCGCAGGAGAATTGAGTTTGTTGATAATTTTAAATGCTTAGATACTGTGATCGACAATAGGCTGAATTTTGAAACTCATATTGACTTTGTGCGCTCCAAAGTAGGTGGAGTATTACGTAGCCTTTACTCAACTAATATTTATCTGACAATAAGGGTCAAATATAGACTGGCTTGGGCGCTTCTAATGCCTCAAATTATTTATGGGCTAGAAGTGGTATCGAGAACAGCATCACTGAATGTTTCGAAATTGAAATTGACAACAAATGCAGTTGCAAGATTCATTTTCAGTGTACGTAGGCGTGAACACATCTCCGTATATGTGAAAAGAGTGTTAGGTTGCTCTTTTAATAATTTTGTGAATTATCGTAGTTTAATGACTTTTTATAAGGTTGTCAAAAGTGGAGTGCCTGTTTCACTATATGGATTGTTTCAGTTTTCACGCTCGACAGGAAATATACAAATCATTGTACCTACAATAAATATTTCAGCATTTGAGAGATCTTTCCTTATTAGGATGCTCGATATTGGAACCATTTGCCTAATGACTTAAGAGTATTCTCTTATTCTAACAACGTTTTTCGTTCATTCATTTTCATTTCATTTTCTTCAATGGAAATTTAATAACTGCATGACTCCGTGTACCATTGTTACTAATTAGGATCGATATAAGTTTCATTTTAATTTGTTTAATATTATTTTTTTCTTTTTGTAATTAAGGCTGGGGAGCCAACGTCACTTTTTCGAGCATTTCGGCCAGTATTCCACGAATAACGCGTGTTATGTTATCCTGTAAGGCTCCAATAGTGTTCGCCTTGTCCACATAGACTAACGACTTGACACAACCCCACAAGAAATAATCAAGAGATGTTAAATCTCAAGATCTTGGGAGTCAACTCACAGGGCCAAGTCGAGAGATAAGCTGCTCACCAAATTCATTCCTCAACATATCCATTGCTTCACGAGCAGTGTGGCATATTGATGAAACCACATGCCAACCAAGTTCAACTCAGCCAATTGGGTCAAAAAAATCGCGTATCATGGCTCGATATCGTTCACCGTTGACTGTAACGTTTCTTCTACGGTCGTCTTTGAAGAAAAATGGACCGATGATGCCACCAGCCCATAAACCACACCACACTGTCGTTTTTTCTGAATGCATCGGTAATTCATGTATGGGATGTGACTGTTCATCACTCCAGATGCGACAGTTTTGCTTGTGTACGTATCCGTTCAGCCTCATCGCTGAACACAATTTTTCGATAAAACAGCGGACTTTCATTGAGCTTTTGTAAGGCCCATTCACCAAAAATTAGACGTGGTGGTAGAACAATAATCGAGGCGATTCGGACTTCAACCCTACAGGATGCAATGAATAATTTTTTGATCAGGTTTCGCATATGCGTGTATGAGCATGGAGGTCACTTACGTAGGTCTCTAATCTTCAAAATCAATTAGTTATATAAAATAAAATTGAATTTTCTATACATAAAAAAAAGTAAATAAAATATGTTGATTTACAAAAAGTTATTTGAATTTCTTATTGTAGCACAATTGCTGCACCACTCTGTGTATCACATATATTCGGCAACCGTGACGTTCGCATGATCGCAGGTTCAACCTCACATACAGCCACCTATCATTATTTGAGTGGCGGTCAACTCGATGTGCCTGACTATAGGTAGTACTTTGTCGAATGATCATCATGTATTGTAAATACTTCTCAAACTACCATATTCGAAATCTTCGTCAAACTATAGGTTACTTTGAGTGAGTCTCATGCCTCATTCATCAGATGCGAGTAATAGTATTCGTTTTTTATAACATAAAAAGTGTAGTAAAAAGCATTCCACAATTTTTGCATCACATTGAAAGCTTTTTTTAGCATAGTTAGAATAATTCGATTTAAGTTAAATGTGCACCAATTCGTTCAATAACTTTTTGTCATTTTGAACGTAAAATCATTCTCAAAAGATAGCAACAGGTAGTAATTACTTGGTGCTAGTTCCAGACTGTAAGAAACTCCCAGCCAAACTCCAGAAATTTCTGGCGGGTCACTATTGAGATGTGGGTCCTGGCATTGTCCTGCTGGAACACAATTCCCCTCCTATTGACCATAGCTGGCCGATTGCTTTATGCATGCGGTCAAATGTCTAACAGTACAGATTCGAAATAAGGATTTGGCTGTAGAAGAGTAGCTCATTGTAAATGATTCCCTGTTTTAAATCCACCAAACACATAGCAAACACTTCCTGACCGTTGATCTTGGCCAGACCAGCGTTTGCGCCGGCTCATCGCTACTCGACCACTACCGTTTTCACTTACAGTTGTCCTAAGTTAACTGCTTTTCACCACCAATCATGATTCGTTTCAGAAATAAGTTAATCTTGTTGCGATTCAGCAGTGATTCAAAGACGGAAAATCGGTCCATAAGGGTTTTTTGCGGTAAATCCTAATAAACTCATACCTTAAACTTCTTTTTATATGCAGCCTTATTAAAGTGGTTCCAAACATTCTTTCGTGCACTGTTTAGCTCTTTTGTAATCAAGACATGACGCTCGGACATGACAATTTATATTATTCTATCGGCATTTTGCACAATTGGTCTTTCAGATCGTGGTGCATTTTTGACATCAAAATTACCGGAACGGAGTCAACAAAACCAAAATTGCGTATGATTGGCCACAAAGATTATTCATATTTTCAGCCGCCTGGCTTGCGTTTTCGCCTTTGTTGAAGAAAAACTCTAAATATAGTGTATTGACACTCTGCCCAATCAATAATGAGTTAAGCAATTACAAAGCTGTCTGGATATCTTTCCCACGCCATCTAGTGTAACCTGATGACACTTATACAACGCAAGACACAGATTTCTAAACCCATATATTGGAAAATTGACAGTCTATCATGCGACCATAATTCAGCATACTGTTGGAGATGATTATGAGGAAAACTGCAGTAACACGACTGTTATCAGCTTTAATAAAAGCCATATGTAACTTGCATATGCAGATGACATAGATATTATTGGCAGAAAACTGCGTGATGTTACTGTAGCCTTCTCAAGCATCGAGAAGGAAGCAGCGAAAATGGGTCTGATGGTAAACGAGGATAAAACAAAGTTACTGGTTCCAAAGAAAAAAGAGTCTATTCGTTTGGGACGCTGTGTGAACGGTGGCAACTATAATTTTAAAGTGGTGGAAGAATTTACCTACCTCGGTGAAGATGTAAACAAAACGAATGATGTCAGCATGGAGATAAAGTGGAGAGTATTGCTTGCTAACAGGTGGTACTATGGGCTAAGCAAGCGTTTCAATGATGAAGTCCTCTCTCGACAAACAAAAATCCGCCTATACCAGATGTTGGTTGTACATGCCTTGTTATATAGCGCAGAATCCTAGGTTATGACGCAAACGGATGAATCAGTAATGGTAGTTTTCGATAGGAAAATACTTTGGAAAATATATGGGCCCATCATCGTTAACGGAGGGTATGGGGGTCGCATGAACAATGAGCTTTATGAGCTATATGCCGACATCGGCGTGGTCAAACGCATTAACCGCATATAGCGATTGCGTTGACTGGGTCAGGCTTTTGAAATACTATCGAAACTTACTGTGACGAATTGGAGGAGTAGGGGCGCCGAAGATCGAAGCGCTTGAAATTATTTTCTACGGGCGACGTATAATAGATAAGAAGAAAGTTGAAAGTTGTTGTTTTCTAAATAAAATAATATCACGCAAAAATCGTAGTATTTCATTCCCCGACCATACTGCTAGATTTTATTAGATAACAGCGAAAAAGAAAATTGAAAGTACTTCAAAAGAGAGAACAGTTTTATTAGTAAGGTAACATGTGCAGATTTTATATTTTGCAGGCAATTATATACTGTTTCAAAGTACTTTGGGAAAGTAATAGTTAGGAGTAATGAAGTATTTTCTTTCCTTTTTTTTTCCATTGGAAAGTTATTAGTGGGTATATAAATTTTGCACCATGAATTTTCAATATAACGTTATAAAGTTAAGAAACCCGATATTGACACAATAAATTTATCATAATGTGTTACACTAACCAATTAGACATATGTCGGTAAACTATATTACGTTCAATTTACTTTTAAAGCTTTTCTCTGTGTAATCCTAGAAATTTAAAAAATTAACTAATTTTCAGAAATGTGTTCGAAAATGTCATTCTAGAACAACATAAACAATACTGAATAGTTTTCAAATTGCAAGTACTTGCCCCCTATAATAAGACAACAATAATATCATAAATGTTTCACTCATATAGGAACAACTACAATTCCAATATTTGCTGATTGCCGATTAGTATGAACAATTTTTGCTGGTGCACTACATTAAACAAGAATCTCTGAATAAAGATGTTAAAGTTCGAACAATGTTAGAAGAAGGGATCTTAATAAAAAGCTGAAAAACATTTCTAAAGTGTTGCCTAAATTTCACTATGAATATTTCTGTTCGTTTGGAAAAATATATATATAAATATGATCAGAAAGTAAGTAATTTAAGTTATTTTTCTGTCAAATGTCTCTCGTTCGTAAACAAATATTTCGTATCCAAAGGTAAAACTGACTTAAATGGCACAAAACAAATAATTTTCTGTTTTATTCAAGATTCAAGATTATTATTATATTCAACATTACACTAAGATTCCAATCATCAGACATGGGTCTATTGAACCAAATCGTATTTAACAGGTGGTAGATACTCGTTATGAACTATTCCCCATCAGCACCTTTCCGTAATTGCAGCGCATTTTACGTATCCTTGGTCAAATTTCGATCGTTGTAATGGATTATCCATTTTTCGGTTCCAAAAGTAAAGTTAAATAAAATACATATAAAGCTATGATTCCGATTAAAGTTTTATTTCATTATAATGCTTGAACCTTGCCATTATTAATGAAATACAATGTAATGTAAATGACCGCCTCAGGATTGGTTGCAGCAGTTGGAGTTGCTCCAGCAATATTTTCGAAAAAATATGGCCCAATAACACCTCCAGACCATAATGCTCAGCAAACAGTCACTTTTTCCGAATGTAATGGCTTTTCCACAATCACTTCTGGATTCTCAGAGCCCCATATGCGATAATTTTGCTTGCTGGCGTAACCACCGAGTAAGAAATGAAATTAATCGCTAAAGAAAATTTTGTTCGATTTAAGGCCCACCGTTGAATCAGCATTTTTTTTAATAAGTTTTAACTATTTTTAAGCGTTCTTCGGCTGTTAATCGATCCATATTCGTAAACAGCGAACCTCTTACTAAATATGTATAAGATAACAGTATGTACAAATTTGATCCTTTAGAAGGCAGAAAAATAATGTTTTGGTCTTTGCATACTGCAACCTATTTCCCTGTATAGCAAGTTATTAGCAGCTGGATATAACTTCGCTTGAGAAAATAAAGACATATCCTATAATAATATATCTCATTTTTAAAGAAGCAGTGGTTGGATACTTTTCTTTTGCAAAAAAAAAAAAAAAAAAAACGAATATAACAAAATTTTTCTCTGAAAAATATTTCTTTTTTTATTCCGGATCAAATTTTTGTTTTGGTTCAATAATTAATTTTCCAATTATATTTTCCCCATCAGTGTTATTTATTCGACAATCAACCAAGTCCAACATTATTTTTCTATTTATTTCTAAACGGTGCATAAAAGTCCTAGATGATACAACGCATCTAGGACTTTTTCTTTATATTTCTCTAGCCTGGATCGCCGTCTGTAAAACCATGAACTATGGATTCTTGAAATTTCCACCTGTTTGCTGGCAAATGACTAGAATTTTCTACGAATATGTACACTTTTTTTTTTGAATAATGAAATTACTTTATTTTAAGGTTCAATCGGTTAATTAGTCTTCAAGAATAATAAATATCATAATTAATCTGTTAATCGAATAATCAAAAATTCTGTTTAATTAGATTTGTGATTAACGAATTACTTTGAACTAAGTTCGAATGATTTATTGAAAATTCATATATTTTATGTAAGAAGACAATATGGAAAACAGATGACTTTTTTTTAAGTGGGCAAAAAAAGTATATTGAAACATTTCGATTGACTTACAACAAAACATATACGAGTATGAATCATGAATTTGAATGAATCATGAGTTTTGAATGCTAAATATGTTTACTCCAAATGTATGATTATTTAAATAACTGATTAATCCGGATTTTGGAGGTTTGGCTGATTAGTCTCACTTAATCGCAGATACCTACTTTACTTAATTGAACATATTTGTAAATTAGTTCACAAAATGAATGTAACAACGTTGTTTTGTGATTTCTTTCTTTTGTATGCAAGATATTCGTGTAGTAAATTAAAGATATATCAGTTTGCAGTATACTGGATATTCGAATATTTAACGTAGATGTCAACGCTCTTGTGAAGAAATATTCGACTATACGTTCTAAAGACGACATAAATTCTCATATAATATTAGATGCACAGCTAAGTTCCTGTTGTTTGCCAATAGATGGCGCCAGCTGTAGGTGCTAGTCGATTCTGCCATAACCATAACATACCTCCTCAATACAATAGTGATTTTCAATTGACGTCATATTCTTTTGGTTGTGTGAATATGTATGATTTTCTGCCAAATAATCGTCATGTGCACGAAATATTGATTTTTTTCTTTCAATCTAAGAAAACGGCGGCTGAAGATCGTCGAGAGCTTCAAAACGTTTACAAAGATGCTGCTTTAAGTGAAACAACGTGTCGAGATTGGTTCCGGCGCTTTAAAGACAGTAATTTTGACGTTGACCACCGCTCGCGAGAAGGAAGACGAAAAACCTTCGAAGATACTGAATTGACGACATTGTTTGATGGGGATCCGTGTTAAATGCAGGTAAAGCTTGCTTCAGTATTAGGAGTTATCCGACAACCCATTTCGAAGCGATTGCATGCATTGGGAATGATTGAAAAGCAAGGAACTTGGGGTCCTTATGAGTTGCAGCCAAGAGACGTGGAGCGTCGTAGTTTCGCCTGTGAACAACCGCTTCAGCGACAAAAAAGGAAGGGTTTTCTTTATCGTATTGTAAAGCGTGATAAAAATTTGATTCATTACAGCAATCCAAAGGGAAAAAGTCGTGGGGGCTACCCGGTCATGCTTCTCCGTCGTCGCCTCGTCCGAATATTCACGTTGTGAAGGTTATGCTCTGTATTTGGTGGGATCAGGTCGGTGTTACTTATTACAAGCTGTTGAAACCAGACGAAACCATCACTGGGGATCGGTATCGACTTGAATTAATGCGATTGAGCCGAGCTCTGCGCGAGAAACTCTCAGAATACGCGAATAGGTGATTCTTCAGCATGACAATGCTCGGCCTCACGTGGCCAAGCCCCTTAAAACTAACCTGAAAACGCTGAAATAGGAAGTCTTACCCCATCCAGCATATTCTCCAGATATTGCGCCGTCCGATTATCAATTGTTCCGTTTGATGGCACACGGTCTGGCTGACCAGCAGTTCCACTCATATGACGATATCAAGGAATGGCTAGATTCGTGGATAGCCTCAAAAGATGAACAGCTTTACCGTGACGGAATTCGAGCTTTGCCAGGAAGATGGAAAAAAGTAGTAGCTAACGATGGGCAATACTTTCAATAAATCATTTGCAAAGTTTAATTTAAAAAAAAACAGCGAAAACTTAGATTCCCATCTAATAACTTTCAATTTTATAATTACCTCTTTTAGTTGTCATGATCATGATCAAAAGCATCGACATCATTTACCGCAGCCAAGTTCATAAGATACATATACTGTACTGTACGATATGTGGAAGATTAGATTGAAGGCAATGACCGTCCGTACATATAGAGTATGTATAAGAATTGTTCTATAGTATGTTGGGCGACTAAATTCAAGTTATTTTTAATAGAATTTAATTAAGAACATTTAAATAATAAAAAAAGAAAAACAAACAGCAGTAGGCTGTTTGGATATGATAACAGTGTTTATTATTAGAAAAAAAATTATGAGGAATCGAACAATGAGATGAAGCAAAAAGAAATTAAAGCGCACAAGCATAATGCTGTGATTTGTGGGTCAACACAAAGCTGCATAAAGACCAGCCTTTTTTGACGTTTAAATTCTAATTATAGACGAAGATGTGGGGCCGATCAGGGGGATAGAATTTAAGCATATTATGCTCTGTGCCTAAAAAGGCACGCAATGGCGCTTTTTACCCCTTTGCACAGGGTGCTTTAGAGCGTTTAATCCTAAAGGTTCTATTCAATGCATCTAGTAATTCGACAAATGATTGGATTTAATTATCTTCACCCGAAGAAAAACATATAATTTAAGAAAGAAAGCGCTTAAAGTATTGATTATCTTTTGACCCAATGCATTTCATGACTTTTTCAAGTCGACTAAGCGATATCCGGCTGTCTGGTTGATGCGATAACTATCGTGAAACTTTACGGGACTCAGCAAACAGATCGTAGTATCGGCCTACCTCGTCTAGTACCACCCTTACAAATTGACTGACTTTTCAAGATTAAATTTCCCTCCATCCATATACTGCAATAACTTCAGTTTTCGACCATTGTATCGATCGATCAGTTAGCCACACCCTTCTCTTGAGAAGTCCACATATCGTAGGACTCTGGACAATGTCCAAAGGATGGCTAGTCTACACATCACTGGTGCGCTCCGCACCACCCTATCTGATGCATAAAATGTAATTTTGCATTTAATAACCCTGGACATATTTAGTATGCAGACTGCTGCAGATACGACAGTAAGACTAAAGGAGCTGCCACATAACCAAACAATGGTTATGGTCACGACGTGATCCTTAATATGGTGCCTAACATAACTGGCACCATAGACTACACTTCGGCTGAACCACTGTCCGACAAAAAGTACTATATAATTATACCAGATAGAGATACATGGAAATGTTGGACTCCTGGTATAAGACTGTATGTCGACCTCTACACTGACGGCTCAAAATTAAGTGATCAGGTAGGCTTCGGGGTCTACTCCAAAAACCTAGGGCTAAGTATAGCAAGAAGGTTACCTGATCACTGTAGTGTTTATCAGGCCGAAATTTTGGCCATTAAAACTGGGATATAACATCCTCACCACGGTGGGAATTAATATATTCTCTGACAGTCAATTTGTCATTAAATCCCTGGATTCTGTCTTCCTGAACTCAACATCAGCCTTGAAATGCCGCAGATCTCTTAACGAGATGTTTCAGCATTTCAACATTCACTCATGTGGGTGCCGGGCCACAGGAACATACCAGGGAACTGCACATCAGACGAGATGGCAGACTCCAGCCAACTTGGAGTCCGTGGGCATGCCTCTAGTCACTTGCAGGTTGCTTCCCTGCAATTGCCCCGCCCTGGCGGACAGACGGTGATCAACACTGGGCTTTTATTTCTGTAGGGACCTAAGAGATCTGGACGATATAGATATTGTACGACTTAAGAGTTTCTTGATGAGGAGGATGGTTGAACGGGGGAAGCTAGGGGCATCCACATCTCTAGTTTCCGTGGTATCACTATACAGTCTAAGAAAGCCTGTCTATTCATACCGACATATTAACGTAACCCAGCCACACCCCTATATTTTTGACTTCATATCTTTCAAACCATCATACTAAAAGTAGTTAAATTTGTCACACATTATGCGTTTATTAAAATAAGTTCTGAGAACGTGAATGGGTGACAATTCTGGTATGGGAAGGAAGGAGCAATTGATTGATATGTTGAAATATAATTTTCCCCTGTAAAGCCTAATCTATACATGGAAATTATTTACATCCTTGTTATTTGTATTGCTTTGTAACGCCGAATAAAATGTGTAAAAATCGATTAAATAAGAAGATTGCATTGTCACGCCCTTTTGGTATTACAAATGCGAATTGGTCGATTTAGCGACATGACATATAGAAATGAACGGTGTGAATAATAGGTCGATATCGCCCATTGTTATTAAGGTTGATGTTTCGCCCAATCAAAATGTATGCACTAATCTGTGCTGAGATTGATTCCATACTTGTAAGAGTACGAGTACGCCAACAAAAGAGAGGCATTGATAAATTGATTCAGAAAATTGTGTTTTAGTATAATAATTTAAATATGCTAAATCTTATAAAACCCGATTTTGTCAAAAAAGAAGAAAGATGAATATATGAAAAATATGAGTTTATGTACATATGTATATACTACATTTTTTTAATGTCAAATGCTTTCCCAAAATTAAATTTTTCTAACTGAATACCAAGCTGTCTGCCAATTGAAATCTCACTGTCCTTTTAAGATGTGCTTTTCGGGGCGGCCTTACGATTTTCAAGTCCTTTGCGTTAGTGGTCCGATTGAGCTAAAATTTTACACAGATCACATATCAATAAATATCTGCCTCTTACATCGTTTGAGATAGTCAATATTTTGAATAAATATTTATTAAAGTTGTTGCTTTATTGCGGCGCATTTATTGTATATATGAAATTATTCATAAATAAAATTCATTTATCGACAACGCATCTTAGCTTGGCGGAAAGTGCAAACAATGGCAATGAACCCTAATTTGAGAAACCAATTAAGACACTTATTTATTAACAAGAAACTGTAGAAAATGTGTGGATTTAGTGTTGATACAACATTTCTGTGCAATTCACATCAAGCGAGAGAAATTTATATTAGACATCTGGCAGCTAAAATAGCATGATGTTGAATACCAGACACAAATGAAACTTTTGGTCTGTATTAAATATAGAGAGATAACTGCAAAACTGCAACCCAATCCTTTTCTTTGTATTCATATTGGGCATATAGATTCCCCAGGATAATTTTTTTTCAAAATGTTGTTTTTTTCAGAATTGCTCTTTCGTTGCAAATTTGCATAAAAATACAACTTGGAACTTCTATTTTATGTTTAGGTTTAACTGGCAGTTTTCGAGAGGAAATACTTCGGAAGATATATGGATCCATCATCGTTGACGGAAAGTATCGGCATCGCATGAACAATGAGCTGCATGAGCTATATGCCGACATCGACGTGGTCAAACGCATTAATATACGGCGTTTGCGTTGGTTGGGTCATGTTGCGCGGATGAACCCAAATGCTCCGGCACGAAAAGGTTTCGACAACGAACTCAATGGACGGCGCAGAAGAGGACGACCCCAGCTCCGTTGGAAAGACTAGGCTTTCGAAGTACTATCAAAACTTGGTGTGACGAATTGTAGGAGAAGCGCAGAAGATCGAAGCGTTTGGAATTATTTTCTATGGGCGGTGAATAATAGATAAGTATGTCTATTTCAGTCGCCACTTAAGAAGAAGATTATATGTTTAAAATGTGGACATTTTAACATTTCTCTTCTAGGGTACATTTTTTTAGGAAAGTACCTGAAATTGATGACTTAAAAAGCCCGCTTAAAGGGATTTTCAAAATTATTTTTGTCGCTAAATTGGTACAAATTCTTTTCTATACTGATGCGGAGTTTGAGCTTAATCTGTCATTAGTTTGCTTATGACGCTCGATGCTGCCAGTTCATCTGATATGTGTTTTTCGATTTTTTCAATGAATACAACTATTGAGCTAATAATTTGTATCAAAATTCTGTTTTGGAATGGAAATGGAATTTCTTATATGTATACCGAATCGTTAAAAATTTTACAACAGAAAGTTTAAGAGATTAAAATTCAACCCTATATGTGGTCAAATCCCTTAATTTGATTGATGGATATATTTTATTAAACAAAAGTTCATATGAGTGGCACAGTCCACTCAAAAGTGGTCGAGTTGTGATGCACGATTTGCCTCGCTCTGGTCGGTCATTGACGTCTTTGACTGAAATGAACGTCGATGAAGTGATGACTAAAAACCGTCATTTAAGTTTGTGACATGTGGCCGCTGAACTTTCCGTGTCTCACAAACCAATGCATACTATTTTGCATGATTGTTTTGATGTGAAACGCGTTGCTGTTCGATTTATTCCGAAAGATCTGAATTTTCTTCAAAAACTCGAAGATCGCGTGAAGATCTTTGAAGATTAGAACGATGCTAGAACGATGTCAATTCCCACCTTTCAAAGGCATTCTAACTGATAACTAAACAAAGGTTTACGAACATGATAAATAACACAGTCAGTGAGATTAGGAATGTCTAAGCCCAGGCCGAAATTAAATAAAACCACATCAAAGCGAAGGTAATGTTGACAGTCTTCTTTGATTATGACTGTGTTGCGCACTGTGGAAGCCAGACGATAAGTAAATAACATTTAAGTGTTATGAGACGTTTGAGAAGGCATAAAAATAATTATATCTCATGGAGAGCTTCTCACATTCAGTGAATTTACGCACATTCTATGTTTAGACTCACTCAACTTAGACGAAATATTCGTCTGAATTGTGGAAAGAAAACTCGTCGTTTGTGAACAAATTTGTGGCCAAAACCCCAACAGATATCACAACCACCGTATTCTCTTGATGTAGATCCGACTGACTTTTTGTCTTTCCAAAACTCAAATCATCATTTCGATGCATCGGTTTTCGATCGATGGTAACACACCATCTCATAAGGCTATAATTGTGAAAGAATTTCTGGCCAAGAGCTCAGAAGATATCATCGAACAACCACCGTGTGCTCCTGATATAGATCCAACTGACTTTTTGTCTTTCCAGAGCTTAATTTACCATTTCGATGCATCGATTTTCGGTTGATAGAAGAAGACATGCAAGAGAATTCGATACGAAAACTTAAGTCTTTATTGGAAAACGCGTTTGAAAACTGATTTCTGGTGATGGTATTACTCGTTGGCATAAGTGTATCGTTTCGAAAGAAACCTGCTTTGAATGATTAATAAATATTTTGGGTTTAATTGACAAATTCGCGATACTTTTTCGACCGAATATACATAAAAAGTATTACTTTGTTTGACATATTTTTTCATCGAGTCCTCGCAAATTTGTTGTCAATTAATGAAAAAAATTGTTGAAAAAATGGATATATAACTTTCAAATTAATATCGGTATTACAATATATTATCTTTTGCATAAATTAAACATTATCATATTTATTTGATTATTAAATTGTGGGCATTTTAACCTATATCTTCCAATGTGTCGCACGTCGCTGTCTAATCAAATACAAAACAAGTTTACTCTACACAAAAGAGATAGCGATAACTTTAATCTCTTTTCCTAAACTTAGGTAAAACATTAAAAAATTATGAAATCTGTAGCAATACGACGGATGTTTTGTCAAGATTACGTTTATCACTTACTTTTGTAGTTGATAAAACAGATGTTCTCAAACTGTCGAATTTTAAGAATAAGGGAGAGCCTTAAGCGGTGAGGACGCAATAGCGATATGATATTGGACTGAATTTACAGCAGCAGCTGTCCTTTCCAGCACATTCGAGATTAGCGCTCAAATACTCGCGTGTTTACGAATAACAGATGTAAACCATTCTCTCCGAAAATGCACGAAATATCAAGGACAACATTCGCAAATGTTGCAAACAATGGAATAAAGGCATTTCTCATTTGATGCGGTAAAAACATAACACCAGCAAGGAAGCGTCTAAAATATCAAGTATCTTTTTACTAAATAATTGCACAAGACTTTGTAAACCTTCCTAAAACATGGCGCAGCATACTTTTTTATCACATCATTGCCGGGAATTATAAATTTGCTTTATCAGCTCACCCATCTGTCCCTTTATATAAATTGACCGATCCTTCAAAATTCCATTTCTCATTGTAATTCTGAATTCGTAGACAACTAAAGTTGTTGTTCACTATAAGTTGATAAAATTTGGAAAAAAAAATTGAGCAATCGGTACCTCCTATATAAATGACTCATGAATCAATGAACCATACATTCTGTTGTTCTTTCAAGTAGTTACACTGAATTCAACTAAATGTTGGCAACCTTCCGGAGACCTCCCATAAAAATGGACCGATTTTCCGAAATTCTGTTTTCCCCCTGTAACTCATAATTTATAGACTGCAATAACATAAACTTTGATACATCGTATTGCCTTCCATACAAATGACCCATTTAAACCATATATTCTTACTTCCATGTCTTTAAAACAATTGCATTGAATTCAGCTAAATGTGGCACGTGTAATACGTTTGGTAAATTTAGTTCTGACAACAGAAATTTAACTGCAATGCCATGCCCATTTGGCTACCTCCCATACAAATTAGCCGATTTAGTGAAATCTTCCCTTTCAAACCTTAATTTGTAGACTACAGGTGCTTATATTTTTATCAACTGCATTATATTGTATTGTTTGGTGAAATGTGGAAAATATTAACAGGATAACCCCGCCTAAATTCAGTAAACTTACAAAACGTAGTTCCGCCATTAAAAATGCTCAGCATTGCTGACCCTACAAATTAGCCGATTTAACATTATAAAGTTTTCCAAGCGCTTCGATCTTCCGCAGTTCTTCACCAATTTGTCGCCTCAAATTCTGACAGAAATTCAATTCAATACAAATTCAATTCGAATCAGTGAACCAATTGTAGTAAGTCTTTCTAAACTTCTTAACATGTTACTGATTTCAAAATAAATTTTTGATTTCAAATCAATTTTGACTTGAAAGATTAGCTGACAAATCAGACATAATGCAATAATTCTGAGCTCCTTCACATCTATGAAAATGGGTTACAATATCAAGGTCGTCACTCCGTTTGTAACAACTAGAAATACTCATGTACTACCTCCTGAGATATACCAAATTATATTCTTGATCGCCGTAAAAATCTATATTAATCAAAGCACTGAACACATCTGTATAAAAATTTACGTATTTCAGTTTTTTTTTCCAGATACGAGGTGTATTCAATAAATAAGGACAATTTTTAAAATTCGCGGGCTACGTATATTTGACTTTCGAT
Source organism: Philornis downsi (assembly GCA_019455685.1). NCBI lineage: Eukaryota > Metazoa > Arthropoda > Insecta > Diptera > Muscidae > Philornis > Philornis downsi. Next base: position 231,405 of record JAHXMU010000462.1, on the reverse strand, counting down.
TATTATTTCTTTTTATGTTGGTACACTCGTTTCAACAAGTGTTTTGCGTGTTCGGAGATTCGGTTTTTACCTCTTCAATCGTCGCAAAACGCCGTCCTTTCATAGGTCTCTTCAATCTTGGAAACAGCAAAAAGTTGCAGGGGGCCAAATCTGGTGAATACGTTGGCTGAGGCATGATAACGATGTTGTTTTTGGCAAATAATCTCTCACAAGCAAAGATGAGTGAGTAGGTGCATTGTCATCATGATGCAAAAGCCATGGATTTTTTCCACAATTCCGGGCGTTTTTTTTCGTATTACTTCACGCAAATGGCGCATAACTTCAAGGTAATACTCCTTATTCACCGTTCGACCTGATGCACTATGCCATGGTAATCGAAGAAAGCAGTGAACAAAACCTTGACATTTGATCGAACTTGGCGTGCTTTTTTGGTCTTGGCACTCCTAAACTCTCCTATTGGGACGTTTGAGCTTTGGTTTCGATGTCATATCCATATACCCATTATTTGTTATCAGTTATGACCTTTTTAAGCAAATCTGGGTCATCGTTGACGTCATTCAACAATTCCTGAGCGATGCTCATGCGACGTTGTTTTTGGTCAAAATTCAGCAATTTTGAAACGAATTTCGCTGCCACACGCTTCATGCCCAAAACTTCCGAAAAGATTGCATGGCATGATCCAACCGATATGCCGACATCTTCAGCAACTTCTCTAATTGTGAATCGACGATTCTCTATAACAATTTTCTTCACTTTCAACATTTTCATCAGTTGTTGATGTACTGGGGCGTCCAGTCCTTCTGTGAAAAGCTTGTACCTTGTAAACATTTTTATGATTCAGAGTACTCTCACCGTATGCCACTGTCAACATTTCAAGTGTTTTTGAGCACTTAATTCCATTTTTTACACAAAATTTGATGCAACTTCTTCGATCCAATTTTTTTCGATAACAGAAAATCGCCGAACACGCAAAACACTTGTCTTATTTATGCCTCCCACAAACAAAGTAAACATGCTGTATGGATAAAACCGTCAACGTATTTTCGAAACAAATGTGCCAACGTAAAAAAATAATTGTCGAAAGTCGAATGCACGTAGCCCTCGAAATTTGAAAATTCACATTATTTTTTAAACACACCTCGTATGTCGGTATTTCGTAAGATTTTAAAGATTTTTCGAGTTGTTTATTAAAAATAACACAATATATGCCAATTACATCCAGATACATGAAAGAGTTATACAATAAAATGGAAAAGTATTATGTCACTCCTTAACGGATTAAACGATTTTGAGAAGGAGGTTGGAGGAGCTTATGTTCGGAGACCCAACACTTCTAGTGAAACCAGATCTGCATATTGGGAGTCTAAAATACGGTATCTCGGGCTTAACAAACTTTTAGTGTGCTGCCAAAGCCATATTTCTGATTCGATTACAACAGTTATATGCCCTTGTAAAAATCTGCAAAAAAAACTTGCCCACATGTCCCGGCTACCATCGTTTAGCACTTTAAAAAAGTGGAATATATATTTTTTTATTTTTTTTTTCTCTGGCTTTCTAAAGTTTTTCATGTTTTTCTAACGGCAATAAAATTTCATGTAAGCTGTAAAGGATACCATTACAATAACTTCTGTACATTAAAAATTCAAAATTTGTGAAAAATAGCGTTTTTTTGGAACAATTTTGTAAAAAAGTATTAACACTCTTTCACCGGTTGCGAGGAAAAAACTGTTCAGGAATGTGTAACATCTTTGTATTATTCTAAAAGTTAACAAAATTTAGAACACGTTAGATGTTACAATGGCTACAGCAGCATTAACTCAAAATATCTTTAAATGTACAAGTTCTTTTTCAATTATTTAAATGCAAATGTATATATATTTATGTTTATATATAATATAAAATAAATATGCCAAGTTAAACCGCCCCTTGTCCATAGGCAATGTTAAAAATCTAATTTTTTGACTCTTATTTCATTGTATTCAGTGCGTAAATAAACATTTTATTACCGTTTATGATTTTTAGGCATTACCTGCTGTTGGGTTTCCTATTGTACATACTTCTGTGGGCTCTGAATGAACCGTTTTTTTTACATTTCTTATTCTGCTGGTAATTACCTTTCCAACGTTACCCCAAACTTACATCAGTCGTTTACAAATTCCTGTTTACGCTAAAAATCATATAGACCAAATATACCGGGTTATTCATTTTTCGGCTTCAAAAGTAAAGTTAAATAAAATACACAAAAAGCTATTATTTCGATGCAACTTTTATTTCATAACAATCCTTGGACATCGCCATTATGTATGAAATGTAATGTTATTTAAATGACCGCTTCTAGATTCGTTGCAGCAATGGATCCTTTTGAGGTAGTATTAGACTACATTTTTGGACATTTCGTGCGGTATCTCAGCGATGTTTTGATGAATGTTGGTTTTCAAATAATCCAACGGATCCGTATAAACACGTTCTTTCACATAGCCCCACAAAAAAGTCTAATGGTTGACACCTCCAAAACATTAAATTACGCTTTCTGGAAGTTGGGGTTCGATCTCTTATTATTTCACAATAGAGTTCCAGTTTCTCTCTGCAGAAAGGACGGCGACTTCATACAAAGCCGTGATGGAAAAAGCTTTTCCTGAAGTTAAAAATGTTTTCGGAGACCTTAAATGGAAATTTTAGCATGACAATGCGCCAATCCACACAAGAGTCGTCAAATCATGGATTGAAAGCCAAAATGTTGAGGTTATGAACTGGCCGCCTTACTCTCCAGACTTAAACATTATTTAAATCGTCTAGGGATGGCTAGTACGCAAAGTATGCGAATCAGGCAAGTAATATTCAAGCAAAAGTGAACTCATTAATGGAATTAAACAGGCCTTGTCAAGTGAGCGGCACTGTATTTCCTCTTATTCTAAGGTATATTTTTATTGTCAGCGCTCGCATGAGTGTATAACGAGGACGTCAGGATTTCTTAAGATAGTACATTCGGATCTGTTACGGCGTGTGGCAAGAAGAAAATCATAAGATGAAAAATAACAAGATTATGAAGAAAATAACAAAAAGACAGGTAAAGATCCGTTACCCCACAATATGCAGCCAACAGATTTTCCTTTGATTTTTGTGACAAAATCGCTCAGAAATCGGTAGGAAATGTCCGTTAAAGCCTCTTAATTTGTATAGATGCTTATTTTACTTGGAATTTGACTTTGAAAGATTTGGATGTGTGTAAATATTGGTTATATTTCGAAGTCTTGAATATATTTCTTATTCCAATTTCCAGAACGCTCTATTGTAACATTCTATACTATTTTACCAAGAAAGAAACTCTGGTTCCGAAATTCTCTTTAGGGACCCTGGGCACTCCTCCTCCAGAATTTTTCCATACGTTATATGTTTTTTTTATCTGAACTACCCTGGCAGGATGGTCACTTATGGTCACCTAACTTTATGTGAGTGGCGGTAATCTCGATGTGTTTGACGAACATTTCTAGTAGTCGAGTAATCGACACATCTTGTGAATGCTTCAAACTGCGACGTTTGGAATCGTCGTTAAAGTGCACATGAAAGTTCATCGAATTGGAGAAGTTCTCTCACATTTTATTCATGAGATGCAAGGGAATTTTTTCTTTTTTTTTTAATTTGTCTTGTATGCGCCGTAGGAGTTTCCATTCGTTTCCATTGCATTTAAGTAGCTAAGCAACTTCCGCTAAACCGAAGTTGTTTAGAGAGACATGAATCGACTGAATCTTCTAAGGTGGACCATGATGCAAAACGTGCTGAGAATTCCGAGTTTAAACATTGCAGAAGTTTTCTGAATTGCTGTTGTGATATAAATTCAATTTTATTTAATCATGTTTATATTTCGAAGTACAAAAAATTAATGAAAATCAATCGAACAAAAACCATTAATAGTGTACACAGAAAAAAATATATAGAGTTGAATTACCTAAATTGTCTTAGGTACTTTAATTTTGCCGGAAACTTTAAAATACAAGCCTTATTACCAAACTCTGTAAATTTAAATATCACACGAACGGTTTATCATTGGATACAAATTATTTCCGAAAATTAAATCAGTTATGTCAAATAATATCCATAAATAATGAGAATATCATCGTACATATGTGCTGTGAAATAAGATATAAAGATAAACAGTATATCGCTATGCCTTATGCATTTAATGTATGTGGATTTCCATTACTACGGAAGATGTATTCATAGACATCTTTTACATTTAAAAACATTCTTAGTAGATACAAGCGTTTTCGTAGATATTTTTTACATAGAAAAACGTCTTTTCATTTGGCACTTTTTGTACAGAAGTATTTGTGGTAATTTTTTAAAAACTACATTCATAAACGTTTCTAATATAGAATGTAATATGATGAAGACACTTTAAATATAGATTGTGCCTTTATCTTTATCTTAAAATACATTTTTTATAGGAAAACATCTACAGATAATTACCTTATTTACACAAAATATAATTTTCAGAATAGATGTTAGATGCTTTTTCTATAAAATTATGAACATTTGCACAATATAATATACTTTGCTCTGACTCAGAAATTCACACACCTTACAACATACTTCTGGTATAAAGATCAAGATCAAGTGATTGTCTTTCATCACCTCTACATTTGCAAGTTAAGCTGTTTTCACACCAATATTATTCAGTTACAACAAAAATTGCATGTGCATTTGTAATGGATGCAACCTTTAATGTTTTTGGGATCGGAATGATTTGCATCCAGCTAAGCAGATACAGTCCCCCCATATCGTAGATCTTGCACCAGAACACATTGGCTCACGAATTAGCAAAAAAAAAAAAAAAATTGTGCAAAAGTTTTCGTGACACTCTTATTATTGAGATAAATTGTATCAAGATGCCTTACTTTTCCAAACATAGGAAAATTGCGACAGTAGGTTTACTGCATAAACAATACGTCAATTTAACACTAGGCAGACTTTAAATCCAATTGTTTTTCCACTTCAGTGCCTTCATACGTGGCTTGTTTACGCATGGCTTCGCTAAGCCGATTGAGTTCGAAATGACGGACTGAAAACTGGTACCTGAAACAAGCACGAAATTCATTTACATTTTAACCATGTATATAGTCGCTGCATCTTCCTACCTGCACCATGACCAATAGGCAATCGTTCCGCAAAAGAAGGTGCCAAAACCGACGTGAGTGGAAAAAGGTGCTCTTGATGTTGCCAAGAAAGTCAACATTCCTACGCCGATACCACCACTAATACCATAAAGGAAACTGCTCCGAAAACAAGGTATTTCCGATACATCACGACCAAATATGTAAAGTCTCTGCCAACGAATTTTGCAATATTGAAAAAATTTTGGAAAATGCAGAAGTGATTTTTATAGAAACAAACCCTCTTTTGATCTGGCTCCTCTTCCATGATGGTTACGTTATTAGTTATCTGTTAACTGTTTCATAAGAACAGATGTTTGGGTACACATCAGCTGTCAATGTTATACTTCGGTAAACAGCTGATGCAGTATCCATGAAATATTCCAAATAGTTGCCACATAAATATTTATTTTATGCACTTAAAAAAATTGCAGTGTAGGCAGATAGCGTAACATAACACCGGTTAAAGATGGGTGTTTACATTCGTTATCATAATTTTACTGAAGTTTAAATAAGCCCCATACTAGAACTGTTCACATAAAAAATGTTTTGCACTATATCACTGATCACTTACAGCTTTCATAAAGTTTTTGCAGCGCCAAGGTTTCTATATAACTTGAACAATATTTTTTTACCAGTAAATAACAAATATATATTTCCTACTGCTTCCTTTCGTCAAAAGCAGTTTTTGCCGTGAACTTTGCATGGAAAACTGTTTTCAGTTATTGAGAATTTGTTAGGAACCAATATTCTTGGATATGCAAACAGCTATGATACAAACAAGTTTCTGTATAATAATATTCTGTAATAATATTAAATTAAAGATCTTCATGTAAAAGAACTAAGAATTGATCCTAAAACAGAAAGCTAAGCGAAAATGTCACTTGTTATCTAGCTAAGCGGAGAACCGCGATAATATAAATGTGATTTGCTTTGCACACCAGAGTTTCAAGCCAAATCGTTTAATTTAATTTGCGCCGGTACGCCAATTTTGTTCGGTTGTCGGCCACCGATTCTACTTTAAATCGGCGGCGGATAAATTTCGTCACAAATACATTTAATTACTGTATTGAAGCAGAAATAGCTGTGAAGTTACTATTAAAAAATTAATTAAAACAAAATTCTTATATAAATTGAATTATTGAAACTGTTAGACGATAACACGTAACGAAAAGATGTGAACAATTGGGATATTAATGTTGCGTATTATATCCCTCTATATATTGGTAGTTTTGCGTACATGATTTGAAGCTTTTGTAATATTTATAAATTAAACTACGTTATTTTTGAAACTACCTCGGGTGATACTTTCGTCAATGTTTTCTAATAACATACATACGTTTCGAAAATTATTCAGTTTTATATTTACTTATTTCTAGACGTTTTACAGCCATTTTTTATTACCTTGCAAATACCTTACTGCATTTAAAAAAAATTGCAATTACATAGTAATGTTCTTTCAGTAATTTCAAGATTGCTATCTATGTAATACGTCAAAAGCATAGTACTTACTTCTACTTTTCTATATAAAAAATATGTTGTTAAGTAGTACCCTTCGCGATGCACCAAGCATCTACTAAGACATGTTTTAGATTATTACTTAAGGTGGGAATACACGACATGTATTTTACATATCGCATGTCACTTTTTTGACCCGTATGTTTTTCGTATGTCTGTCAAAGTTATGAAAAAAACGCGGCGTTCAATTTTATGTGTCCAAACGTACATGTGTAAACCATATAACATTGTCATTAACAGCTGATGTTGTTATGATACAAAAAACCATTTTTGTTTTTTTTTGTTTTTCATTAATACTTTTATTTATATTGGTTATAAATTACTTACTTTTGCGTTTTGTCTATTCATTTTAAATTATGTTTATTTTATTTTATTTTTTTTTTTTTTTTTGTAGTCGTTGAACACTTGACGCTTTGTTGTTTATAATAAAACAGCTGACGGCGATGCGGTTTACATACGAAAATAGAGCACGCTCTATTTCAAAAATTTACATATGTATTGCATATGGCATGGTGCATATGGCATGTTTGACAGGGGCCACACGGCATGCATAATTTTTTGGTATGTAAAAGTGACATGCGATATGTAAAATACATGTCGTGTATTCCCACCTTTAACAATAACAAAATCTATAAAGTGACAATGCCAAAGAAAACACTTCGTCGACTTGGAAGTCTGCTGCACACAGGGTTGGCTTCGTATAAAAGCTGGTCACTGTGAAATTTCATTCTGGGTTCCAGACTAACTGTCCGTCAGTGTTTATTATGGTTTTCTCTGGGTTTCTTACAAACACAAACACTTGTTTCTTGTATTCGTCAACGATACTAAACTAAAAACTTTTTATATATTTTTATATTCCATAAAGTTAGAACATATAGTATTTATTTCGAAAAAATGGAGGTGGTGCTAATGGAGCTGGAAAAATGTAAGTACAGTGCCTAGAAAAACAATGCCAATACAAATCTCTATGTTGTTAAAAATCTAGGCCGTACTAGCGGCGATGGTATGGAACAGGAAGATTTACAAGAGAAAGTTCAACAAACAGAGACCAAAGATGTTACGTGTAATAAAGTCAGCGCGGATGATGTGGAAGGAAAGGGCATATTGAGCAGGGAATCAGTAGCTGTCGTCTTGGACAATAAACAAAAGTCAAGAAAAACTTCGAGTGGTTCGAATAATAGTAAGACTAGCCACGGATTACCTCTACCGGGCCTGCACACCCTGTATAGGCGCCCAGAGTGCATAACGAGGAGTTTGAAACCGATGTTGCCTAAAGGAGAACTGATTATGATGAAGCCCCGCCTGGTAGACAGCGCATCTCCATTGCCGGAGCATAAGAAGACAAAACCACCAAAGTTTATACCTTACGAACCTTATCCTGGAGCCGTCAATCCTATAGAGCTCAAAGCAAAAAACAGTGGTGCCGTGACCCCCAATTCTTCAAGATCTGCAAAATCTAATCGCAATAATTTAGATATAGGTGTATTGGTGTCACAAATGTCGTCTATGAGATCGCAGGAGTTGCAGGATCCTGCGAAGGAGACAAAGGGAGAAACCTCTAGAGATGATGAAAACAATTCGACTGCTGATTCGAGGGAATTGGTAAAACTGAGAGAAGAACTAAAAAAGGCTAAAGAAGAACGTGACTACTTCCAAAGTCAATTCAAATTTCAAACACAAGTGAATGCAGAATTGAAAAATCTGCTAGTCGCCTCTGTCGGAGAAGATCTGTTGACACGCGTCAATGTTTTGACCGAGGACAAACTACAGTTGGCTCGAGCTCTGCTGGACACAGCTAACAACCTGACGACACACACGGAGCAAATTGAGTTCCTTGCTGGACAATGTGAGGTGTGGCGGTCAAAATTCTTGGCTAGCAGTGTAATGGTAGAAGAATTGGCCCGCTGGAAAGCTGACTTAACACAGAAGAATCAAATGCTCAATGAATCCACAAAGAAACTACTGCATTCTACGCATCAAATACGACAAATGCAGCTAGAAATGTTGAAAAATTTGAAGTTTTTAGCTAAAATCCGTTACCTAAATTTACCAGCGACGGACGTCGTTACGCTATCCGCAGAGAATCTGAACATTTTGCAACAAATGGTTTTACATTCAGGCGTGGGAATGCCTGAGGCTGATCTCACCATTTCTTCGGCGTCCACATCGCCCCTCTGTGAATCGGAGAAATATGCGGTGCAGGCTCTTGAATTTGTAAGCCAACCTTTAATGGCTACAGACGAGGCCATCCGGGCGCTCTTTGGACAAGCACAAAGGCCCTACGTCGCTCCACAGACTTCTGTTGTGATCCAGTCGGAGCCAAATGAAAGCACTAAATTGGAGCAGTAGGCACAGAAATTTATGTCTTTTTGTATTTATAGTTTATTATTAACGTAATATCTCTTGTGTATACTACTCTAATCGTACATTATAGCCATAATAAAAGCAATATTAAATGTAAACTCAGCACCCCTGCAGGCAAATCTTATTTGTAAATGCGTTCATTAATTGTTTAGAATTTCTTTGTGGTATTGTATAGATCCACACGTCTCTGCGAGTAGACGGGTATTTGCTGGCGAACTTGCTCGACGATAGAGAAATCTAAAAATACGAAAAATAGTAAAAGAAGAGTTACAAAAAACGAGAATTTGTGAGAAGAAGAATTTTTCAGAACAAAACAAATTGCAGACGAAAAATTAGACAGATATGAAGTCTATTAAAAAATCTTATGATATTAACATGAGAATATGGGACCAATATGTACTAGATTTGAACCCTTTTTGCTCACTTCTCAATAAATACTTTTATTACGAATATAAAGTTCAGACCTCTGTGGGAACTCTAACTTCTCACCGTTGAGAAATTGCTTATCTTAAAAAATAAACGTGATTTTTAAATATTAAGAAGGCAAAAACCACGCACTTTTCAGTAAATAATAAATGATTTACGGCCTGCCATTTCGTTTTGAAACCTTTTTTTTTGGAATTTTTAGCATTATTTGGGCCCCATACCAGATCCTGATATAAACGAATATTGCCTAACCAAATTAAACCATTATGTATTCTAAAAAATGTCCTCTCAATTTATATGAAATATAAGAATAAATAAGAAAGGATGACAGAGCCAAAATTTTAAATATGGTGCGGAAATATACAAAAGGTATTTGTTTTTAATTTTACGAAATTTTCAAATTTTTATTCAACTTCCACAACCCTGATAAAATTACCGATAAAAAGGGAATGTGACTGCTGAAAGATTTTACTATTGCAACCAGCTTTCTAAAAACAAAAAAACGGTTATTGAGGACGCAGGACGTCAAGCTGCCGTATATTTCTACATATTGCGTAGATGTAGTAAACATAAGTCCATTATTTTTGCATGACATTAAATATATATATTTTTTTTTGCATAGTTAGAATGATCCGACTTATGTGAAATATGAACCGCTTTGTCCGATAGATTGCTGCTACGTCCTCTCAAGGAAACACCTGGTCCTTTTGGCAAAAAACTGAGACAGTAGACTTTCACAAACTTCTCTTGAGGCGATATTTTTATCTATTTTTTTAATCTATCTTTCATCACTAACGATTTTTTTGCGTTAATTCGAGTGGAACTCACACATATAGTTTTTTTTTTTTGTTTTTGGTATCGAGTATTATTGAATTGGTTCCCAACGATTTTAGTGCAATATTTAGCGAAATTACCGGAACGAAATTGACGAGAGTACAAGTTTTCTTATTCCTAACGCCATATAGCGTTACCCGATCGCACTTATACAACACGAGACGCAGATTAATAAAGCCGTTGAATAGATTTGGAATCAAAATAAAACCGTTCCAAGTCAGAAATATATAAAATAGCGTTGTTCGTTAAAAGACACAATACTCATCAAAAAAGTGCGAAACCCGCCTAAAAAACTACGAGCCGCACATAATGGCAACATCTTCTGCTCTGCACTGATCCGTCGTGTCAATTGCATTTATCTGGCCAGGAGGACACCTTATCATTATCATTAAATATGATAATCACAGACCTACGCTGTATATCTCAACGTCTGTTGCTTCATGACATTCTTATAAACTTTCTTCGCCTTACCAATATCCGCTATTAAAGTTTCCTCTCCCTCTTTTGCGCTTTTTAAAACTTTGGCCCAAGGATCCACAACCATAGAATGACCATAGGCCACATAATCAGCAGTCTCATCACGGGCTGGAGAAGTTGTTACCACATACAACTGATTGTCATTGGCACGTGAACGTTGCAGCAACTCCCAGTGCAAAGGCCCTGTGGTCATATTAAAGGCTGCGGGATAGATAAGCATTTCACAACCTAAAAGAACATAGAAAAGGTTCCCAAGTACTACATTCCGCGACGCATTTCTCGTCTTACCTTCAGTTCGGTACACCTTGGCCATCTCCTCGAAACGCATGTCGTAACAAATACCAATACCAATCTTATGGCCATCGACTTCTATAATGGTAAACTTGTTACCGGCTGTTAAGGTTTCTGACTCTTTGAATCGTATGCCACCTTTGACATCGATGTCGAACAAATGCATTTTACGATGTTTCGCAATCAAATTGCCATCTGGTGACCATATCGTGCAGGTATTATAGATCTTGTTATTGTCACCCATCTCTGGAATCGTCCCACCCACAATGTATACTCCCATTTCTTTGGCCAATTGCGACAAGGCCTGGGACGTTTGCCCCGTGGGTATGCTCTCGGCATATTCACGGAAATATTTGGTGCCATAGGGGCAATTGAAACACTCGGGGAGTGTTATAAGACGAGGTTTATGCTTCTCCACCGCCTCTCGTATCTTTTGTGATGCATTTTGCAAATTGGCCAATTTGTCTTTGGACCCTTTCAGTTGTAACAACGCCAAACGCATAGCTATGAAAGAGTTGAGATGTGATAAAAGTTTCAGAGCAGAAATGAATCTAGAACTTACCGTTTATAGCCTTGTTCATAATTATGTTTGTTTAAATTTCTAGTCGGACGTTTATTATTGCACTCTTCTGAGGTTGTGTGGTTATAATATGATAGCGGTGCGATAAGACGAAGTAACAAGTGTTTATAAAGGTCTATTTGTACCGGCGCGACACGACAAAACGTAGCTAAATGTCAAAAATCGTGCACATACATACATATTATAAAAGCAATCACTTTAGAGCGACAGTTACTCTGCAGTGATGTAAATAAAAAACGTTGGCTTAAGCGTTTTTCAAGCTTTTTTGGCAAATATGTTATTCGGGTTTTTAAAAATGAAAACAACAGAATATATACTTTGCATGTGTAAACATAAGGAAGTGAAACAAAAGAAAGGAAATTGTAGTTTTAATTGAAACGTCAACAATAAAAAAACTGTGAAACCTATGAAAATTGTGATTTTTTTCCTTATAATTATGTTATTTAATGGCAAGCGACGGAAACAAACGACGCTTTGGTGTAGATATACTAAAGTTTACCGCTCAGAAGTATCTATTTTCGGAGCTGAAGCGTTTTGTCGTGTTCCGTTGGTACAAATAGATCTTAACAGCGAATCTGCACACAACGAAATTGGCTGGCGATAATGTAAGAGAAGAAATAGCTCGATATTTGCCAACGTTTGCGGTGTTCTTTTTGTACTCAAAGAAAAGTCAAAGCAAAGCAGTAAGTTGCACCTGAGCGGGAAGTACCAAATAAAAACTAGAAGAAATGGAATACAGAGGCCAAAAGCGAAAAAATGAGTCTCGCTCACTAACTACGACCAGAAAGAAATAATTTAAAGTTACTGGTACTGGTACATTTTTCCCATTTGTTTTTAAATTTGAACGTAAAATTTCTGTTAAATAAAAGTGAAAACATTAGGAATTATTTTGAAAAATGCAAAATTTTCTCAAAATTAAAACTTTTTAAATATAAAAGCAAACATTTTTATGGAAGAAGAATAAAAATTTGTTCAATAAAATTACAAGACATTGTTTGATCGCGAAAAGAATTTGCGGGATTGCCAGCTTTGTTTTTACCTAATAATACGAAATGGTAAAATTGTGTCTTTTTTTCATAGATGTATCCTTTTACAAGTTACAAAATGTGTTAAGGAAATATTATGTAGTAAAATTGTGAGAAAAGATTGTTTTTCAACTGTATTAAAAAATAATAATAATAATAATAATAATAATACTAAATAAATGAATTTTGTAGTATGCTTAATATTGGCCAAAAGGCTTTAAATTACAAGACTGTTCAATAAATGTAATGAAATGAAAGAAAAATATCAATATTACAACTATAGTTATTTATAAAAGTTTTATTAAAAAAATAAAATATTTTCAATAACTGAACTCTTTCCAAATCTATCTATCTATATATATAAAAATCAATTGCTCGCTAAAGCTCGAGAACGGTTGGACCGATTTGACTCATTTTGGTCTTAAATTATTTGTAGAGTATTCCGGAAGGTTTAAAAGGTTTTATTTGAAGTGATAGATGGCGTTGGAGATGAGATTTTTGCAATTAATTTTTTTTACCACATTAACATTTTGAAGGCAAAACAACGTTTGCCGGGTCAGCTAGTATTAAAATAATAATAAAGTAGTGATAAATATATAAATTGTAAATAAGTGATAGAAAAATAATAGCATAACATTCCTTTACAAAAAGGTAAAAAATAGTAAAGTATTTTCTATGAAAAAAAAATGAAAAGTGATGTTTTCAAAATACAATTATTTTAAGAAATTAAAAGAAGACATTTTTTTAAATAAAAATATTTATATATATATATATAATATATATATATATATATATATACATATATATATGTATGTATATGCATATATATGTGTGCAATAGTATAATGCATATACTCGTATATAATAATAATACATCATTCTGAAGTGAGCCATTCACAAATGATACTGGAATTTATGCTAAGTCAGCAGATTTGGTATATGTGATACCCTCAAAGTCGAGCAATGCGATTCGCAGCAGTAATAAATTATAATGGGTTCAACGCAATTGAGTAAAAAATATGAATGTACGAATAAATCGATCACAATATCTTCTATTTCCTTCTAAGAACTTAATTCACCAAATGCATCGTATGTGCCGAGTTTGCTAGAATTCGAGACAATTACCTGAAAGATATTAAACTAAGAATATATGATCCAAACCGGCCATTTATATGGAATGTACTAGAAGAGGCGTAGCTTCTTGGCCGATTTTTATCAAGTTTTACTAAATACAATGGTTAGAAATAACAGAAGAAATGGTAAATTATGCAAAATAGACCTGTTTGTAGGTCAAAGCGCCGCTACCATTCTAAGGTCCTACTATGGGAAGCATTTGCTTGTATCAAATTTGACTAAGTTTAGTAAAACTAAATAAACGAAAAAGAATTTAAGAATTTACGCGAATTTTTTATTATAGAAGAATAACGTTTGAGGTCAACACTTGCTTTATTTAGGCTGGTGTCAGGTTGCCGTTGCAAATTATAATCAAGTTATCGGAAACGTACAAGAATATCGTCAGCAAGTTATCTTTCGCTTATTGTAGCGCATTATGAATCAAAATTTGCTTTGTAAACGTTTAATAATTGTTTATAAATACGACTCCAAATATTGCTGACAACAAATTTTTTACTAGAAAAATCGATTATGTTTCCACGTCTTTGAAGTTACGGAACTAGTTTAGAAGATTTAAATAGATTAATGTAAATTTATGCAAAATGTACGAACTGCAAAGTTATTAAAAAGTTAATTAATTGATCATTTATTTAAAATATTCATTAAAGTATTTATGTACGTCTATTTTAATACAATCGATACTTTAGGCTTTTTAAACACATATGTCTATATTATTACAAAATTAAAATTAGTACAAAAATTGTATATTTTAGTTTACACAAAACGTAAAAAAATAAATTGGGAAATAATGACTACATATAGTAAAGTTCTGGACACTTAATTTTTTCTTTCGAACAAAACGGGGAAAGGTTTGTCTTTTGGCGGCTGCAACCAGTTGTCTTCAGAGTACTTAACATTATTTTCAGTCTCAATAACGTGGAAAGTGTAGGCATGACGGCTCTTGTTGGAGCGATTTGGTTCACTTTTATGGACCACATTGCCATGGATAATAATACAAGTACCTAGGAAGAGAAAATACAGCAATTAGTTTGACAAACTCATAAGTACAAATGGCTACCATCTTCTTACCTTTACTGCACTGTATAGGTGTGAAACTGGATTGGGGGTAAATTGGTGCGGCTCTATCGTAAACCATCAAGTCATTCGATTCCTTATCAGGATTACGTATATATCTGCGATGGACGCCGCTTTTGTGGGAACCCTTAATGAATTGCAAGCAACCATTTTGAAGGGTACAATCTTCTAAGGCAATCCAGAAACCAATAGCCGAACTGGGATCCGTATGCAGATACCATGAGTCCTGATGAGGCACAACTTCACCACCAATATTGGGATTTTTATAGATGTACATGCTTTGACATATGGCCGGCTTATTGAAATTCAGTTGCCAGCAAATCTCCTTTACTCGATTAGAGAAACTTATCTTATTGAATACCGGGTGTTCAACGTGCAATGCATGACCGACTTTATTGAGGGCTACCATTGGATCGACTATCAATTCACCATTCTCACCGATGGCACCGTCCTCGAAAAAGAATCGCACTTTGTCGCCAGACTCCATAAAATAGTCTTCTTTACTTTGTGCATTTTTATGGTCAAGGGTATTGAAAATTTTGCGATTCGCTTGGGGAGCTTCCATACAAAGGGCTCGACCGGATTTATAGAGTTCATCGACCTCTTCAGATGTTAGAAAGTCCTCAAGGATAATATAACCGTTTTGGTTAATCTGGAAATTTAAAGCAACAATGAGTTAGAACGTTATTACTAGATATTTCAAGAAATTGTCGTTTGTATTTGAACAAAAAAATTAAAATATTTTTTGTATTATCTTAAAAAATATAAATATATATTAAGATCGTGGCTTTCCAAATGAAATATGGGATATGTTGAAAGAGTTGTCTGCTTTGATGTTTTGGGTTTGTGGACAGACAATCCAAATACACAATTTTCTCGTAGATCAAATAAATTTGTCGAAATATCAGTGTGTCTTAAGATGATAGTAATAGCGAGACAACTTTTTATTGATTCCATACGAGTATGTTATTAATAGCTGCATAGAGTTGAGAATGGTATACACAACTCCACGCTATTTTAGCTATCTAGTTTGAATAATTCGGAAATAAGTCTATTTTTAACAATTTTGACAGACAATGTCTGTCAAATGTTTTGGGAGGGAGAGATTATGCCCACTTTTTTAAATAAATGAAGAATCGAATATAAAAAGTCGATTTTGTGAAAAAGTTAATTTCGACTTTTTACTACAAAAAATTGATTCATATATACATTCTATTCGATTTTATAAATGCCATCAGTTATATTATATCGTTTTTAGTTTTCGAGATTGTTGTGTTTCTTAACAAATCATCCTATATTCAAATTTACCTTCCAATTTCAAAAATTATATTCGGCTCTAGATCTAGAAATATCTTGAGTAAACTTTTCATAAATTTAACAAGTGAAATGGGCGAATTTTATTGAATATCAACGCTGATAATTTCAAATTACTTATGAAATTTCTATTCGTGAAACTTATTCGTCTCTTACAGTACCAATTTTTGGGCAAAAAAAAAAAAAAAAAAAAATTTAGACACATTTTTTCCTATTAGTTTTGTTCGGTTATCTCAAAAAACTATTATATCTTTTACGAATTGTGTTGAATTAGAATTGATGTTTCTAACTGCCATCTATGGTTTCTTTGCCATATCAATCAACTATGCTCATATATTGCTATTAATTACGGAACAAATGGCAAAATTGTTGAAAAAATACGGCAAAATTACTAAATGTGTGTCCAATCATTATACAGGCAAGTTTTTTTTTTTATCATTAGACCGATTTCGGTCCTTACAACATCTGTAATTCATTAATGTGTCTGTGTGTGTCTGTGGAAAGGACAGTTGTTGCCCTACCACCTGAGACAGGAGCCTGAATAGCTGCCCAAATTATCTTATGGTCATAGGCAGGTTAAATTCGGAATTGGGCAAAATGGGCTCAGTAGAAAATAAATTTACCGCACAAGGAATGAACCTATGAAAAAGGGTAAGTATTCAAAAAGTAATAAAAGTAATATACCGTAAAATTGAGTAGATGCTGGAACTGCTGCTTTATAGTGGAAATAGTTATGGAGAATATTAAAGAACTAACATTTCTTAGAGAAAACCTCGTTAAGTCGATACACTATGTTTGGGAAGAGAGCATTTCGGGCACGCCCATTTATCTGTCGATAGGTCTGCCACAAATCGGATAAATTGGACCGGTAGGGAATATGCTTTCTCATACAGGAGGTAAATCCACATTTTTAAAAATTAATCTTCTACAGAATTTTTACTATTTTTTCGCTAATTAAAAGCAGACTACAGTGGTACAATTGTCATACCATATATACCTATACTGACGATATCTTAAAACTTATCCATATCTGAGAAATAAAGCTTTATTAGAATTAGTCTGATTCAATTTAAAGCCATTTTTAGTTGTTTTTTTTTTTAATCGCAAAATCTAATGGATCTTTTGAGGTTACCATATGTTATTTGTTTAAACCACCAATTTTTATTTAATACCATAACTAGAATTGGTCGAAATTATACCATGAAAGGAATCAAATGAATCTGTTTAAAATCTTATTTGATTTGCTTCTTTGCTATCTCAAAATCGTCACCTTCTAAAATACAGAAACCTTTTGAAATTTCTCACAAATATTTAACCAAAATCTTTAACGATTTTAAGGCGGTTCAAGTGAAATTTTCGCTTCCCAAGAAGAAAATACGCACATATTTATGAAGCAACCGAAATTTTATGCCAAGGAAAGCACATACTTGTTACACAAAAAAGTTGTTATAGTTTGGAAAATTTAAGATTTTCAATCATTCATCGCTAATCTCCAAAAATATTCTCCGCATAGAGATAAATGGACGTGAATCAAATCAAAATTTAATTATAAATTCCGTATTATCCTTTATTGGTAACTTGTTTGCCACAATGTGAATAGGCGTTGATTGGATGTCATATTGCCAGAGTAATCGGGCAGCTGTAATTTTCCACACCATCTGTAGCGTTAATTGGGATCCAATCACTATGTTTTACCATTACAAATCTCGGAAAATTGTTCGATTTATTGATAAATTTTCGACACATAACATAAGTCTGGCAGATTTATGCGTCAATGTGATCTAGGGTTTATGTTGCGTTCACACACAATACGGAAGTATCACCAGTGGAAAATAACTCGTTATTAGTTACTAGACAAGCACTCGCATATGTAATTCTCTTATAGATTACACAAATCAGCACATACGTTGTACAAACATGTCTTTAAAACGACAATTACAAAACGCGCATTAACTATTACTTCCATAGCGGACGCATGTACCGATTACTCGTTATAAACCCACTTAAAATCTCAGTTAAATCGCTATAACATATAATTGAGCGATATTTAATTTAAAACAATGTCATACAATTTCTAAATATTTGCATATTGTCATGTATTCTAATAAAATCATTTCCTATTCCGATCGAACACGTTTGTATTTTTATAGAATAATTAATTAACGCCAAAGACCGTCAGTCAATCATTTTTATTCTCACAACGCAAAATCATAATGTGAAGTCGTGGAAAAAATTCCATAATTTGTCTACATATTAAATAAGCAAGAGTATCAACTACATAATATATTACATGGAAGCACTTAATAGCCGTCCTCACCCGTCAACGAGGGTCGTTCGGTAAGTCCGTAATAAACGCACTTTTAAATTAAATGTCTCCAAGTGTACCAATGCTGGAATCAACACCCCTAAAATAATCAAACCATACAAATTTGGCGGAAATCTGGGGATTAGAATATACCCTTACAGTAAGTACCTACTATACGGTATTTTTTGGGAATTGAAAATTCCGCTCGAACACTTATTGATTATAACGTTAAAAGGGATGCCGTACTAAAGGGAATGCCACACTAACAGACCAGTCTGATAGATTAAACTCTATTTGTGGAAATAAGGTTAAATTTGTAAATAGAAAACATTTGCCAATTGTCTACAGTAGGATTAAAATTGTCATACAGATCTGTTAGGTTGTTATCCCTTTAATAGTTTCATAAGTTCAACCTTAGTTAAGAAAATTGCTAAGTGTTTATTATGAACATTTAACCAAATTATCCAGAAATAGGGTTACAATCCGTTATGAACATGAACACTTGCAGATGTATTTTCCCGAAATATTATGGATAACAAAACCGTTTTGAGGATTTTCCCCCAGTTTAGACAAATCCGTCGTATGATGGAACCAATTTCTTAAAGATATGTTGTACGTATTATATTAACGAACATATGACGTAAACATATTTCTTCCGATTACTGTGTTGAAAACCAACACAAAAACTTGGCAGTGTCACTTATAGCCTAGTACTACGCTGACTTTTCGCGGTGTAAGTCCATATAAAGAAAATGGTAGTAAAATTTGAAGCTAAATATATGTACCATACAGAATACAAATTTATTCGCAAGGAACATTTTCTTTCTTTGTTGGTTTCCAACACTGATATCGGAATAACTTGAATTTTTGCTTTATAATATGTTTGCTAATACATCTGTAAGCTTGTGAATTTAAATAGCAAATAAAAAATATACATTTTCACAATTTTGAACATATCACGACGTGAAAACATAAGTTTCGATTTCGGTGTTGGAAACTAATATAAGTAAAGCTAGCAATACCGCTGATTTTTTCCACAAGCTAATAATGTCTCGTGAAATTTTTTCTTCGTGAAAAGGACATGGTACCTAGTTTATGTGCGGAGTTATCTTCCTCGTGACAAAAAACATAACGCCCAGCTTAATGGTGTGGTTATCGTCAAAGCCATATTAATGAAAAAAGGAATCGTTATTTTCCATAAGAAAAAACATAACACCCAGCTTAATGGTGTAGTGTGGGTGTAATGTGGTTAACGTCAAAAGCATATTAATGGAAAAAGTAATCGCTATTGTTCCATAAAATGCATAGTGATGTCTTTAGGAAATGCCAGATTCAAGCACTATTTCTGTATTTGAAAAATGTTATCTCCATTGACTAATCGAACAGCCCTCGTAGCTCTCAGCTTGACTGACTTCAATTCATTCTTATCTTCAACGGCGTGGAACGCCATAAAGGCTGGCCGGAATATGATTTGGATGCGAGACGAGTGATATTACTGCACACTTTTTCCATATCAAGTACAAAGTACTAAACAATTGACAGTACTCTCACGTAATGTATTTCGAATAATAACAACAACAATTGCCATAACATACAATGTAAGCTAATTGACGTGTGGATGGACGGATGTTCACATTACAAATGACCTAATTCTGATGAAATCGATAGCGCAATTAATAAATCAAAACAAAGTCCGACGGTACACAAATGTCACATATTTTGAAATGGAAAATTAAATGGAAAGTTAGGCAAATAATAGGTGAATATGTATTTGTATTTAACTGTCGTGTGTCCGCCATTTTGCATGCGTAGTTTAACTTTTTAATAAAACAATTGTTATTAATCAGGCATACATTTTATGGTGTTCGTCCCCCTTATGCCGTTTGACACAAAAAGAAAAAAAGTCAATTTTTGAAAAATTCTGTTCTGTTCAAATTTTATGATTTAAATTTCAACCATGCCGCTAACTTCCTGGTGCTTTTAGTATTTGGTAGCTCAACACTCTCAATTTCGGTTATATCTCATTTAAATTAATTGTCGGTATGACATTCCGTTTGTAAGATTTGATGGTTCTGATTTTAATTGTTCGGTCTTCTTTGGTCTTTGGTCGTTATACCATTCTTATCATCTTTTCCAATTAGTTTCGTCTTATTAAATACCTTTCTTTGGTGGCAGTGAAATTTGCTTGGAAAATATTAAAGTTATGTCTCCGTTCATTTGACCAGAGCGGTGGTACAGCTTTCACATGTTTGACCCTCAAAAAGTGTTAATTTTAATAAATTATATGTTCTCTAATATCTACGTTATTTGATCGTTATTTATGTCCGACACTATTTACCAAATTTAAGGATTCTTACTTTAATCATTCTACTTGAATACAGGTAGCAAACGAATCTCCTTTCATCTTATTTAATCTCTACTTCGGGAGTAACGTACACTTTTTGAGCTTCATGGTTGTATCCCCAATTGTTTGGCTGGGCATTCTACGTGACAATTTTCCAACTTTGTTCCATTTTCGCCTGCTTGATTTTCTATCCCCAGAGTTATGGAAAAGCTGTTCTTATTTGCTAAATATGTTGCGATGGTACTCTGCTTTTTCTAATTAAAATGTCAAGCTTTTGACTGGACGCTAAACTTTTTGGGTCAAATTTTGCCAGTTTGACACCCCTCTTATTCGGCTTTTAGAAACTATATTTTAGCTTTACACATAAATGTTCTGTTCTAACTTCGCCCCTTTGAAGTAGATATAACCTTATTTAGTTACTACTTTTAAGTTCATGTGCTGAATTCGGTATTGTTTTCGTCCGCAAATTTCAAGCAGCTTTTAACTTATTTACGGTTTATCCTGAGAGGAGGGTCCACTTGCCATATTTCATAGTTTTGACTTCAACTGATTGATCGGGGTAGTGATATATTTTCTGCCTTATTTAAGTTCTACACCAGAAGGTGTTTGCTTGCCAAATATCATGGATTTTTCCCGCTTGAAAGGTTGCATTTTCGAAACTACTAATCTCTTTAACGAATACGTCGAAAGTATAACCTGAATGCTAATTTTCGTGGTGTTGGCATTAACTATATGATCTAGGTGTCAGTATCAATTTTGTCTAACTTTAAACCGTTTTTTGCCACTGTTAATGCATATCTTCTTTAACGTATAAGACTCTGTTTGTTTAACTTCTCCTCCACTTTTATGGATTGACTTCTGATTTCACAGTTTTGTTCAACAACTATTATCGCTTTTAATTAATTAATTAATTAAAAATTAACTTGATTTCATTAAATATATGTATGTAACTTAATTAATTAATTAATTGAGTGGTACATTATAATTTCCTACACAACATGGGCACATAAGTAGAAGTTGGCGCTGTTTTTTGTAACGCCTAAAACTATACGCAAGAAAATATATTCAGAATCGTGCGGTTCGAACTATACCCGAAGGCCAAGGAACAGATTGCCGAAGTTGCATTTCATTCATATGAACAATGTAGGAACCTGTAACGAATACGCAGTCAAGCACTGTCTTTGAGACTGTATGCTACGTATAAGCTTCTATAGCGTTCTTTCAATTAGGATGAAATTTCGTCTAGTTATTTCCTGGATATTCCAAATGGTTTCTGGAGTTGGTCAATTAATATGTAATAATTGGGAAATCTTGTTTCCGCTCCATTCCTCGCCCAATAATAGAAGCATTTCTGAATTCATCACAGATGGATGGATCATAACTATCGGATGCACGGCATAGAAGCCCATATGTAACACACAGATAATATGTATGTTTAGCTTTCAGCCAAATGTAATAAAACGTCAAGTTGTCAAATTGTTTGCCGATCTTCGAAATGTAATTTTTGACTCGAATGCCCATTCAATAATTTTTGTTTAAACAAATCCTCGAGGAATGGCAAAATCAATAAATATAATAAAAATTAAAAGTATCCGTTTTTTGCGAAATTGATAACATAGAATAATGACTTATATTTAAGTGTATTTAAAATATTTCAAACTCTTTTCTGACATTTTGAAGCATTTTGTTTAAAAAGAATTTATTTGCTTTCAATCTATGGAAATCTGCACTAATTTCAGGTGCTATAACATAGCATTCATTTACAAATTTGCTGAAGTCCATAAGTTTTCGAATTTAAAAACCCATTATGAATTTGTAACGGTTTTTCGAATTCAAATAATTTAGAATGTTTGCCAATAATATTTCCGCTTCCTTAATAAAACATCTATTGCTGGAAGTTTGACGCAATTTTTTGTTCGATTTATTTCTATCATTAGTAGGCAGACAGTGTGCGCGTGTCGTAGAATTTGTTGTACGCAGTTGAATACTAATTTGCAAACACATTTATTTAAAAATATATAAAATGAAAAAAAAAAAAAACACTGTCAAAATTAGAAGCTATAACCGTGCAATGTGGTTTGGATGGACTATTTAGCTCGTTAGATTGTCGTTGTGTTAGATATTACTAGCATTTACTTTATAGTTTTTTTTTTAATTTAACTAAAGTCCCATATCCGAAAAATGGGATATGTTTAACAGAGACTAGAGTAGGCAATCGCAATATCCTATTCAATCAATTTTATCCTATTCAAATCACTGTGCGACAATAAATACAATGCAGACAGCACAATACTTGCAATTTAAACAAAGTAAAAAAAAAAAAATAAAATAAAATATTAAAAATACAAACAATATAATCCGACACGTATGTATGTTTTATAAATAAATTCAAATCACATGAAAGCGAAATTATGGCAACATTTGTGATCTGTTTTTTTAATATTGAAAATAGAACAGTCACACAAAGCCGCATTAAATCACAGCGCACGTCCGTTGTGCGATGATACGTGAAAACTGTCAATTTCCGTTAATAGACGGTGAGGCACTCGGTTTCCTTTGTGTGTCCCTAATGACCAGAATTCCTAGAAAATAGAAAAGTGACTGATCAAATCACATAATGAATTTCCCACCCAGAACACCTGAATATGTTAAATGACCAACACAAAAAAAAAAAAAAGAAAAAGAAAAAAATCATTTTCAAAATGAAAGCAATCACAACTATCTACCTTAAAATGTGGCATCAATGTTTAGTGAGTATTATAAATTGCATCATTATTTGCTTGCTAATTATTTGCAAACAGCTGTCTCATCGCTTAGATCGACTGCCCTCAGGTGGACATGTAAACATCGCTCACTCGCTCAGTTTTATTCGATTTAAATAAGCGGTTCTTTATTTCCGAAATAATTTTTGAAAACAAAGAAGTATATAACGTACATACGAGTATGTACATATATAGTATGCAATATTTTCATTTCACTTTCGCTATTTTTCTTGTCTTTGTCTTTGCTTAATGCCAATTTCAAAACGAACAGAAATAATGAATGTCAACAAAACGCTTCCACTAAATAACAGTGCATTTGATGGACGGCAGCGATTGGAAAATGTTTGTTATTATTATTGAATACTATATTTCGTTGCTAATTCAGACAGATATTAATAGCGAAATTAGCTTTTATAAAAACTGATATTTGACTGTTATGGAAAAAATTGAAATTTTAAAAACTGGAATAAATTTAGATTTTGCAACAACTTAGCTCATAATCATCCCTTTAAAATATGATTTTGCATATAAAGGCTAGTAGCCTTTTCCGTATGAAGAAATGGTCGTGAAATTTTTTTCACCAGACGTTTTATGCGTGAAATTTTCTAAGTGGCAGTGCCAATGTTTTTCTTTTCTTGGTTTCCAACACTGTAATCGGAGTAAATTTAATTTGTATATCATAATACGTTCAATAATACAATTTGTTGAGGAGGCAAAGAGGCCGTAGTAGCGATTTCCAGGGGATTTTGAATGAGCACACCTTGTTTATAAAATTATTGATTTTATTTCAGAGGTAAATACATACTTTTTGGTATGAAAACCACTAGAATCTTAGTTCTTAAAATTATTTCAGTAAATGACTTCTGGGCACAGCGTTTAAGCCAACTTGTAAGTAGAAAATTCAAATTAAAATGGCGAAGGCTCAGGGACGCTACTTGATATTAATTAAGTTTCGTTAAGTATAACAATTCCCAATTAGAAAAAATGTATTTCAGCTTAACTACTAAAGGGTTTCCAAATTGTTCTGAAATCAGGGGGATTTTGGGAGTGGCGCTAACACAATTGCAATCTAATAATAAAAAGGACACAATTTTGCATATATTATCGGACATACTATGACGTAAAAACATAAGATGTTTCAATGCCAGTATTAGAAACCAAAAAAGCTGGCGAGAATGTCTCACGGAATTTATTCCTCGGGAAAGGAAATTGACATAATATTTATATAAAAAGTGAAAAAAGTGAACAAATTTTGAGTCAAAACAAACTTAAATTAATTAGTAATAGTATGACGTAAAAACGTAAGATGTTCCAATGCCAGATTTGGAAACCAAAAAAGCTGGAAAGGATGTATCGAGGAATTTATTCCTCGGGAAAGAAACATAGCATGTATCTTTAGTGCTGATCCCAGTGATAATATGTAGAAATTGACATAATAACACTCGAAAGTAAGTGAACTAATTCTTAGTCAAAACAAACTCAAATTGAGTAAATGTAATCTTCATATGCCGTCAGATACCTCCCTCCTTAGTCAAAATAAGTAAAAAAATTATTCGGGGAAGTTTACATACTTATTTTAAGTACTGTTTTCATGCTTACTCACGTACATCAAGTAAAATTTAGTTCATTAAAGTTTCATTTACTCGTTCCTAGTCAAATTTACTAGTATTGAGTAGATTTGGTATATTTATTTTGTACTTTTTTGTTTGTTTTTGTTTTCAATGAATCATTTGTAAACATGTTTTCATAATAGAGTTGAATTTTTATAAAAATAGCGAGAACTTAGTTGCGCACCAATATATTTTATAGGATCAGTGAGAAATTATCAGTCAAATTTAATCTATTTGGATATAGTGGAATCCGTTATGATCGAATTAGATCAGAATATATTCAGGACAAATTTTGGATCAAGTTAGATCTGATTAAATACTAATCTAATACTAATCTAAATACTTAATCTAATGTGATTTAATTATGAATAAACATTCTTTGGATCTGACGAGATCTATTTAATTAGATGTATTGCCGTATAGGCGAGATTCTTTTCTTCAGACATAATGCAACATAGTTCCAGGACTTGTCTGTACTCAGTTATTCATATCCAAATACGATTTTGGAGAAGTTGCTACGTACTGTGTGTCAGGAATATCAGAATTAGGGATGGGTTGTCGCAATAATTAGGATAGTTTATCAATCCACGCGATGGTTATGTTAGGGGTATGCAGCTTAGTGATATTTATCCTTTTTTGTTTCTTTACATATCAAGTTCGACATGATTTATGAAACATTCAGGCTTAAAACTGCAAAAATATTACATTCTCGTGAGAAGTGTTCTTGAGACTTCTTGCTCATTTATCTCTGCTCGGAGAGTAATTTTTAGAAAACTGAGTGAAAAAATACTGAGTTTTTCACTTTGAAGATCTAAAACTCTATTGGTCTTAAATCAATGAACATTACGTATGAGAAGTCATATTCATAAAAACATCACTTTTCATAGGTAATTAAAACATTAAAAATGATTATATTCTGTGGGAGGGGAAAATTTAATTTGAAGCTTATTTCGGCAGCCTAATAACATTTTTATTAGCTTTTTGTCCATATATTTATATATGAAAAAAAGAAAAAAAATGTTGCAAGACTTGTGCGGAAGAATCCTAACACGTGCTAACCTTAAACGAGTTTTCAATATCCATAACACTTTATTAGAGGTTTATAAATCACTTTTGCTTTGAATATTTGCTCTACAAATCTTATATAAATTGTTAAAAATATAAAATTTCTGGACATCTCTTAATTTTCCAGAAGAAAACTACCCGTGTAGTAGTAAATGGACAAAAAGTTAACGAAAATTTCACTTGAATTGCTGTATGGTAGTGCAACACAGTTTGTTTTCTACTACAAATGTTAGACATATAACCTTTTGTACCTTCAATACAATTTAATCCGATACACTGTAAGAAAAATTCTATTTTTTTTGTATCTTTAATCGGAGCCTTCCGTCCACTTGGTACTGCTAAAGTACAGTGACACGATTTATATTTGAAGGCGACGGACATCTTTTAAAATTCGTGTATGCCACAATTTTTATTGAAGACTCATTCGTATTCGCCCATATTTCCTTTATGGGGATATGTCTGATTTATTTTCCATAGACAGACATTGTTACAGCTGATAACTTTGAGAACACACGTGTCAGCAAAATGTTTATTTATATTTATTTGTTTGTATTTAATGATTTAATAATACAAACTATACAATAAGTGTTTTGTTTGATTTTGTTTCCATAAGTAGTTTGCATTTTCTCTTATTAAATAATAATCGACTTAACGATTGCCGGGAGCATATTGGAAGACTTATAAATTTAAAACAAATTGAGGGAGTGCAAAGAGCGAGGTTAGTTGTTAGAAACGTGTGTTGACCCCTGAAATGATTATTGAATATGATTGAAGGTGTGTGGATTTGTAGTGATTCCATTAATAACAACTAAAAAACACGCGTCAAGATCAGCTATGGAACAAAACAAACAAAACTTTGTACCCGTCGGGAACGTTTTAAAATAGATTCTATAAATAGGAACATATAATATAACTAGCATGATTTTTTGAATTGAACAGAAATACAGTAAACGCATTGTATATTAGGAAACCGTACAAAGAAGAGAATTTATCCTCTAAGACCTAATCGTGAGTTCTTTCAAATGATAATATTTATTTCACTAAAACAGACCCGTGATTACTGCGACAAAGATTTTTTTTTTTGCATCAAAACTGATTCGTCGCTGCTTGAGTGACGTTTTGTACCCAAAAATTAGTTCTAAGCCAATTATCATAATATCTGCTATGAGAAAATGTTCTCGCCCCAACTGTTTTTGATGAAAACAGGCAGAGATTGATTCAACCACAACTCTCATAACGCTTTTTTCGACACCATACCGCAAGGTAGGTCGGTA
Organism: Philornis downsi; assembly: GCA_019455685.1. NCBI lineage: Eukaryota > Metazoa > Arthropoda > Insecta > Diptera > Muscidae > Philornis > Philornis downsi. The sequence goes on along the minus strand of JAHXMU010000462.1, from coordinate 203,859 downwards.
ATGTCTATAACAATTACATTTTTGTTCGTCGAAAAAGGACTTTGTCATTAAATTCCTTGTTTAGACCACAGCAACATCTGTTCACAAACGATGCCCTTATTTTAATCTCCAGCCTGGCATTATCAGTTTTATCATATGAAATCATTTATCACTCCAAAGTTATAGTTATTAACCTGATGCAGTGTTGTAAACGAGTAGACTTTTTCCTTGTCGAAATAAATAATTTGTTTTATTTCTCATTTACTCCGGATGTACTTCTTCTCTATGATTAAGAAGTAGCCTAGAGTTTTGATTAAAGGTAGAACCAGTCGTGTTAATTGCAATTTTAATCAAAATCATCTCCAAATTGATATTGCAGAAGTGGCACCATTGTCTGTATAAAACCTTATTTGGTGTAAACAGCTTCATTGAAGTTATATTTGCCATATTTACTGAAAATTTTGTGTCGGTTCGTTTCGAACAAGCTCTGTAGAAACTCCAAACTTAACATATCGGACTGTCGAGGGCCAGTATTTGAATATTATTTCAAAAACCCAATACTTTGAACGAAGTTTCGGCCGATATCTTCTGCGCCGTCCATAGAGTTCGTTGTTGACAATTTTTTGCGTTTGAGCATTGGCTCCATCCACACAACATAATCCAGCCAACTCCTTCGCTGCATTTTGTTGCGCTTGACCACTTCGACATTCGTATATAGCTCATACAGCTTACGGTTCACCAACATAGGACTTAATAAATTCCAAGCATCGAACCGTCGCCCATTAAGACACCTTCTGTTTTTAAGAGCTGATGCATTCTGATTCACTCATCTAGATTAGATGAAATTACCTACATATCCTTCTGGGATTCAAATGATAAAATATTCGACTAGTAGACTCAAACATATTTTTCTCGTTTGATTGGAATTTGATTCCAGTCCCTGCTATTTACCAGCCATATGAAATCAATGACATTGGTTTCTATGATAACACCATTGCGTGCTTTCAAACAGAAAATAAATCTTACCCTAAAAACTTTGGTGCATTTAGTTTACTTGAGAGCCTATGGAGAGTATCTGAGGTGAGCGAATTCATTTCTCTAGAGTAAATTTCCCTCCATGCCTCTATAACAACATCATTACGAGCTTTCAAACATAACATAAATCTTCCCCTCAAACATTGGAGACATTTAGTTTGCTTGAGCCTACGGAGACTGTCTGAGCTGCGGGAGTTCATTTCTCTACGTAATTTAACCTCAATAATTAGTTTCCAACACTAAAATCAGAATAAATTATATTTTTATGTCATAATATGTTAGTAAACTTCCAAAATTAAATCGTAATATATAAAAACGCAATTTTACAATTCCATAAGAATGATATGAAACAAATTATAGCGTAAAACTCTTCTTTTTTGATTTCAGTGTTGGAAACCAATACAAAGTTTAGCAATGCCGCTAAATTTACACGAAGACACAATGTCTCGTGGAATTTTTTTGCTTCTGAAAAAATATTGTATTCAACTGTAAAGATATACAATTTTAAAGTATATTTTGGTTTCGAAAAACTAACCTTTCAAAATACCAAAAAAAAAAAAAAAAAAAAAATAATAATAATCTTTATATATATAATTCTACTGTACGGGCGTTGTCAGTGAACTCCTCCTAAACGGCTGGACCGCTTTGCATAAATATTTGTATACGCGTCTGGGTGGTGCCCGGGATGATTTAGATTTACAATACGGTCCAATTGGACAAAGGGGCGTGGTACCTCCCATACAAACAAAAAATTAAAAATGAATTATTTCTGCTCCTGTTTACGGCATTTGAACAAAATTTGGTACATCGGTTTGGTGTACATATCTTAAGTGCTGCTGCAAATATGGGCGGGATTGAACAATGGGGAGTGGTACCTCCTATACAAACCACAAATTAAAAAGCAATTATTTCTGCTCCTGCTAACGGTATTTAAACAGAATTTTGTTTAACATTGAAACATTTCCTATAAAAATAAAATTTGAAGGCAAAGTAACGTTTTCCGGGTCGGTTAGTAATATATAAATACGCAATTTTACAATTCCATAAGAATGAAACAAATTATAGCGTAAAACTCTTCTTTTTCGATTTCAGTGTTGGAAACCAATACAAAATTTAGCAATGCCGTTAAATTTACACGAAGACACAATGTCTCGTGGAATTTTTTGCTTCTGAAAAAATATTGTATACAACTGTAAAGACATACAATTTTAAAGTATATTTTGGCTTCGAAAAGCTAACCTTTTAAAATACAAAAAAAAAAAAAAAATAATAATAATAATAGATTAATAAATAAATAAATAGTTTTTATGTATTTATGAGCATAAGGGTACCACATCTGTGAAATATTGTACAGGGTGGCGCAATAGAACGTACATATTGCATCATCTTTTTTTGCGGAGTAGAAAAGGCGCGGGCGGGGGGCGCCTACATCGTTGGGTTGGGTTGGGGTAGTCTTAAAGTGAAAGTTCAAGAAATTGAAAGTTCGAGAATAGTGAATTCCAGAACTTGGTTCCAACAAGACGGAGCTACCTGTCACACACTCCATGGCGGTGGTGAAACAGATGTTCCCTGGCAGACTGATTTCGAAAAGAGGTGATATCCCATGGCCCCCACGTAGTCCAGACTTGACGCCTCTTGACTTTTTTTTGTCAAAGTCTACAGTAATAATCCAAAAAACATCGTTCAGCTCAAGGAGAATATCCGTGGTGAAATGGCAGCCATTACACCAGTATTACTGAAGTAAGTTTTTAATAATTTTCGTTTGCGGTTAGAGGAGTGCCGTCGTAGAGAGGGTCACCATTTCGATGATGTTATTTCTAAAAAATAAACTCCATTTATTACTCTACAATGCCTTAGATTTATTTCAACCATACCATTTGTATTTATTTTTTAATCTATTTTTTAAATATGCACGTTCTATTGCGCCACCCTGTACTTTAAACATACATTGGCATACCTTGGCACGAAACTGCATACAGAATATTTGCAAATCTCAACCCCTAAAATGTTATTTGACAAATGGAATTCATACTCATATTTACATCAAGTACACTGCCGAAAATCATAAGAATTATTCAAATCATAAAAACTTCAGATAATTTGAATGTGTGTAAAGATCTCCTGCCGTAGAATGTTTCGTGTTTGTTTCATTTCCTATTACGTTGCAAACAATTCAGGTTTGTTATTAGAAAATCTTCTCGAAGCAATGGAAGATGGAGGATCCCATAAACAGTTGGGAATCCATTAAACAAATTTAACAATAATGTAATTTTTTCTCCTAAATCTATTGTTTCCGAACCCAAAAGAAAAACCACCACTCAATGCTAATGCAAAACAACAGAAACGGAAAGTCATTTTCCACATTTGTGTAAGGCAGCAAATGTATGGGGGTGATGATGGAAATGTTTGATTTCTTCGAATTTTCCTTATTCATCAAATAATTCATTCACATTCAACGTGAAGATGGTGATGATGATGATACCCGTAATGATGATGATTCCCAACTCTAATTATAAATATTATGACAATGGATCGATTCAGGTTATCTGATTCGATCACAGCAATGGAGTGAATGCGGAAAGAATCCATACAAACAAAATTGAGAGCAATGTCGACTGCGCGATGGATGTTATCGAAAAGAAAGGTGCAAATGAAAAGGGAATATGCCGAAATAGGAGCGCGAGTTAGTCGCTACATTTAAATTTAGAACGGATACGTAATCAAAACAAAAAGCAAAACACATTTAGTGTCAACAATTGAAACAACGAAAATGAAATGCTGTATTCAGCCCCAACTTTGTGTGTGGGGGTAACCGGCAAAAACAAAAAAAACAAAAAAAAAAAAAGAAGAACGATCAGAAAGACGAAATGACAGAATGCTTGGTGCTTCATTCAACCCCCCCCTCAAAGATATGTCTTCATTTATGCACACGCGGACAGATTTGAAAATATTTTCGTCAGAGACCGGTATCTGTATCATGCAAGTATTCAAGTGGCAGCGACTTAAAATTTTTAGTTCAATAAATTTGTGCATAACATTAAGGCTAGCACTAAGCTTAAAGCTAATACGCAGTCCAAATACAAATTTCGTTTCATATAAAGAATACATGTTTATTATGCTATTGAAATTTTTTATTTGGGTGGTATGCAACTCTTCACGAAATTTTCGTTTTAGGATCTCATCACAGGGATGTTTGTGCTACAGAATGTAAAGGTTTTCACTTTCATTTCCCACGAAAATGTGTGTTTCATTAAGTATTACTTACACAAATGTTTATTATTTTGCTTGATTTGAAACAAATGCTGTTATATTACTGCAAATTAATGTAGGAAATCCATTAGCAAACATTAACAATTTTTGTATTTTTCATTTACATTAAGATTTCCTAATCAATATTGTATGTCTGTTTGATACAAAAACTGAATACTAGCGCGAGGAAACTTTAGGAGGAAAAAGACACCAAAGTTAATTTTTTTTTTTTGGAAAGAATGAATTTTAATTTTTTCTTCGCAATATAGAGATACGTTTAATATATATTTTTATTAAATTGTGTTATTAAGAAATCCCAAAAGTTCTAGCTCCTATTTTTATAAATGGTGAGAAATGAAAAATGAAGATAAATGATAAATGAAAATCCTTTGTGGACATTATGAGAAAAAAAATCTACAATAAAAGTAAATTTTGTCAAAACTATGACCACTTATATGAATTTTACAATTCATTTAAAGCGTTTTTATCCAGAAAAAAAATCACTCATAGAATTTTACCACTTAACCGCACTCCACTTATCCAATTTTGACTGTACACGTCTGTGATGCTACAAAAGTTTTCGGTAGATGAATTTTGTTTGTGAATGCTATTATGGCGATGTTTCTGAATTTATTTAATCCAGTTTTATGTGGAATGTGCACCGAACGTCAAAATTTTGGTACCATGTAATTATTGGAAATACAATTGCGTTTCGGCGTAACCGGAAATGTTTTTATTAATTTTTTTTAAAAAACACTGTATTAGTGTCAAATATGAAACTTTTCATTTGAAGTTAATATTGGAAAATAGAAAGGCGGCGGACGACTTGTGTAAACAGGGTTACTGTCATAGAATTTGTCAAAATTCCTTTAGAAATCAATGACAGCCTTATGATGCTATCAAAATTTTTGTCCACTTTCGTTTAACTATGACATTAAACGACATTTGTGTCTCAGAAAGCACAATTTTTTACGATTTTTCATATATTCATAGTGTGATGTAAAACATTCCGAAACACTAAGAATGAATACGGATTTTTTAGTAGTTTCCAAAAGATGGACCCGAAACAAAAGCTTTCATTTGAACTGCACATTAGGTTTGTCCCTGAATAATAACTGGAGACTTGTAAATAAGTTCTAATTTCTATACATTTGAAACGTGCGAAATAATTACCAAACCATTAATTAATTAATGCAAATGTTTGTATCCCAAAAAGAAAGCTATAAAATGATGCCACTAAACGTTTAGATGAGTTACACCCCTAACAAAATTCTTTTTAGGGATGCTATAGATTAATATCATTTGGTGAAGAAACGTCAACATTTTGGTATAAAAATGCAAATTTTGTAATTTCAAAGAAAAGATTTGCGTTCAACTTTTTTCACTGTGGTTGCAAAGTGGAAACAACGGAAATAGAGATAGTTACCTTTTCGCAAGATAAATTATAAAATAAACGTGTATATATATATATGACTGACCCCATATAGAATTTTATTATACTAATGGCACGTTCATACTTGTGCATATGTCTGCTAACATATCTCCCTTAAAAAAGTGAATAAAATATCTAACACGCAACGTGCTGCCACGTTTGAGCCCATCGGATTCTTTAATAGAATAATAGAAAATTTCTTAGAAATGCTTGCGCGCGCGATTACGTCTTAGCCTAATATCTGCAATCACCCGACATAAGAATCAATATCAGTACAGTTGGCTACAATTATTTCAGATTATTGCCTTGACGCAGTCATATAATTCTGAACAGACAAGCCTCCACTTACTCTCCCAATGTTTTATGACGCCATGACTACCCATTTTTCTCAGGGTCAATGTACCGATAAGAAATTTTTGTTTTCGAAAGACCCAAAAGATTTTATGTATGACCATTATGAAATCATTCAATGACAACCCATCATGCGTTTTTTGTTTGTTTTTATTCTGGATGTGAAACAATAATCATTATATTGCCATTTTCTAATGCAATCAATTGTTTAACCTTGGTCAAGTGCACGTATTCCTAATCTAAAAATTAATCATAATTGACATCAAAATCCACTTCTTAAGATTATGTGTTTCCAAGTGAAATAAACTCTAATGTTGATAAATGTCATTAATTGCGTTGAGGTTTTTAAGTTTTTAAGAACGACGAACCAGTTTTTTTATCAACATTTCAATAACGGAGATAAAGACTTAAAAGTTTGAATATTTGTTTAAGTTAATCAGCCGTTAACCTAACTTTTTGGCGGTAACACAAACATCCCTGTAATAGCATTCTTAAACTAAATTTGCTTAAAATATTTTTCTAACGAAAAATTACAATTATTACACAGTTATTTCGGGATCTATTAGTTCCATAAAACTACGAAGGAAAATTAACTTCCACTTTTTTAGTTTCTAATCCTTTTTAAATAGCCAAAATACCTTTTTGGAAAAAGAAGAACGAAAACGCCAAACACTATCCCTAATTCTGAACAGATTTGAACTGAACATTTTCTCATTTTTTGAAGAGCAGTAGCTTAGGTGTGAATAATTGTAATTATTTTGTTGTCTATTGTGAATGAAAATGGGGTTAAAAGTGAAAAATAAAAGTAGACTTCCACATTTTCACATTTCTTTTAAAATGATTGATTTTTTTTGCTACCATGTCTAAAATTGTACTAACTTCGAAATTGGAAACGGGGAAACGAAAGACAAATATTATTCCATTTTACAGAGCAACGCCTTTTGAAGCAGTTTCAGCATTTGTAAAGAAAAAATAAGTTCAATCTTCAAATACACAATGCTCAAATCTTATTATGCAAACGAGATAAAAAAAAGGAAAAATTATAAATGCTCATGGACATGTTGAAATTTTAAATACATTGGGCTTAAATTACTTTTTCCTAACGGAGAAAGGGAGGGAAATCATTTTTCGGAATTTGTTCTGTAGTAAATTTTATAAATCAACTCAATTTATAAATTATAAATTTTACAAATCAAACTCAGAACATAATTGAACTGAAGAAGAATTTAAATATAGAAATGTAAAACTTAATATCCTGGCACCAGATCTTTGCTATAAATATTTATAGAAATTTCCCTGAATTTTGTTCTATTTGATTTTATTTAATTTTTGGTGTTCAAGAAAATTCGGATTTGAAACAAATGTAATGATTTTTGAAACAGAAGTTTGGAAAAATAAATGCTCATCTCCGGACATAGACAGGTTAATGAAAATGTCATCGAGAGCTATGAATGAGAAAGTTATGGCTTAAGGACGATGTTTGTTTTATTTATATTATGTCTAAGGATGTAGCAGGACTTGCGGAGGTTTCTTTTTTTTTATTCACGTCACTTTTACTTGATCTATATAGATTTTTGGTAAATGTACACAGAAATTATAAGTTTGAAATTCCGTTTATTTATTTAAACATGTAAAAGAAATGACAAAAATATTTCTAATGCCTTTAGTTAAGTTCTTAATTGCGAATTTAATAATGTTAATAATTCGTATATGTCTCAAGATCCAATTTTATACAGACTACTCATTACGAACAAACATATCACATTTTCATTTTATATCAAACATAATCTTTGTCATTTCAAAAGAATTTTCAAAATATCTGTGTTATTACAAACCTCATCCAATAATGTGCTATGCATTTTTGTCCACTCTGATTCACACAATTATTAATAATAAAAATATTTACAAAATTTCGTAGAAAACACTTTTATTGCGAAAATATTCCGATTTAAAATAAATTGTAATTTTGTTTGGATTTTCAAAATGTTGAACGTATTTTTCTGTTTTTGATTTGTCTTGGTAGTACCACGAAACTGTGTTGCTCGCTGTTTAACGTTTAGTTTTGAACTGAACTAAATTGATTTTGGAAAATATGAAAAAAGTTCTCTTCCCTTTAGTCGGCTATTGCTTCGAATATACGACCAGACAATTTAAAATAGCAACAACATCGTCAAGACTTGTTCATACAACATGTACTCACTCAATTCTATGCCGACCGATAATATTCGAATACTATCTAATAATTGAAAAAGAAAAAAAAAACAACAACATGTGACCGATCAGTTAAGGAGATTAACTGAGTTGAAAATTTCCTCTGTTATTGTATTCAGCATATGGACCTCTCACCGCGTGATGTCTCCCATATGTTTTGAAAATGACGGAGCACTCCCAGCATACTGAAACATATATGTGCAAATATAGCAACCAGGGGTGCGAAATGGAGCTTCAAAAATTGTACTAGAATCAATTCAAGAAAAGTACTTTTTAATTTAAAATAAGACAGACTGCTTTCGGAAAGCCGGTACGTAGCCATTTTTTGTTTGTATGGTGAATCGATCGAAGCGCAGTTGAACTATTAACAATACTTTATGGAAGCTGCTGTGGCCCAAAGAAAACGAAGACAGATACTGATCTCAAATTCCTTTTCACGTTGAAAATGAAATTCCGTTTACATAAATTTTCCGCCGACATTCCCCTTGTCTCACAGAATTATTTTAAACAAGCAATAGAGACATTTGCTGTTGCCTTGAAACGATATTAATGTTTAGATAAATTTTACGAAAAATTTGATTGGATTGATTATTACTAATTTCAATGAACGTCACCAGTTTTATATTTTGTTTATACCATCTCTGGCTACGTTGTTCTACATTGACATTTTTCCGTATAAAGATAAAAGTAAAATCGACTGAACGGCATTCCATTTGAGTCAATATCAATTTTTGAGAATGAATAGAAGTTTTGAGAATAGAATGAATAAAAATTTTTGCATTCACTATGCAGTTCTTCAATAAAATTTCGCTTGCAAATGCTATTACGGTCCCTCCTAAATATGAAATGTCTTCCGTGTAGAATATTTTCTTCTTCTTTTTCTTAGGTGGCGACTGGAATAGACATCCTTATCTATTATACGCCGCCCGTAAAAAAAAAATTCAAAGCGCTTCGGTCTTCTGCGCTTCTTCTCCAATTCGTCACACCAAGCTTCGAATTTTGGTAGAATATTTTAGTTATATGAAATTTATATAGAAATAACTACATATTGTCAAGCGGAAAAAACAGAAAATTTCAAAACTCATAGAGAGAAGGAGACGCAGTGGCCACAAGTTTGCTACGATATACTTTCTATAACTTAGATTTTCAACGCGACCATCTCCGATTTTATTTTAATAGATTTTACAAGTTATAACGTTTTTCTTTTCTTTACAACATTTTCTTTCTGCTTTACAACATTTTCACAAATAAGTTAGAATAAGGATCGATTCTCCTTAGACAACACCGACGATATTGTTAGCCCTGGAGGATAAAGCGTTATTGTATGGAAAATAGGCTTAATTTTGAAAGATCGAAAAATATATCATAGTCTTTTCTCGTGACGACGCCTACAAAGATAGTTTCCATATTTAGTATTCTTGCTATGTCCATAATCAGGATGAGGAAGAACGGAGATTTGCAGAAAACTGAGTTTTTCCACGATATAAGTTCTAATTCTTATAAGCATTTTCGAGATTTGATTAAATATATTTCCAAATAGTTTCAGTTTAATCTTCAAAATAGCATTTACGTAAACATATTTCAAACGAAAGGCGAGGCAAATTGGGTACGGCAGCGATAAAAATATGACATTTTCCGGTATTTTTCAAAAACTTTCCTATTTATTCATTAATTAATAACAACATTTGCTTTGAATATGATGAACTTCAATTACAAGGGACTAAAATGTTCGTTCCATGGAAACTTTCTCCACTCCATATATATATATATATTCTTTGATAAACAAGCTAACGGCTTAGTTCTCATGCAACTTCGATACAACGTTATAGGATAATAGATAGGATAAGAGCTACCCATAGAGGAGAGTACTGTAGAGAAACGAACTCTGCTTGGGCTCCAAAAGATAATATTTTCAATTAATAGACTCAAGCTTAGTATTTTCTTGTTTGGTTCAGACACAATATAAAAAGTTTTGTTAAATACCCTCCTACGGATAGTATTTGAGGCGAGCAAGTTGACAAGGATAAGCAGTTAGTCTACAAATGGGAGATAAATGGTACAGTATAGATATAAAAGTAATTAAGAGTAATTAACGAAAAGTCTAAACGTATGTAAAAATGTATTTCTACTAGCTTTCTGTCCGTTTTGACTGCATTCCGTTTCGATTTGCTTCATTTATATTCTAAGCTCATATTCTATACTAACTGACTAAATTATAAGCGAATAGCAGAAGCAAAATAGAATAGGTGGCAAAATAAATAGCAGGCCTTTTCTAACTTTCGAGCAATTTTGTGAATCGTGCTTATTGAGCGATTTGGTGTTGCTTATTCCAGTATTTAACAGATTTTTTTTTAAACTTGAATTGGCGAATTTGATTTCCATGCTTGCTTCGATGCATCAATCATGGAATTATTAATTTTATTCCACTTGTCTAGTATATTAGCAAATGGTTGAATTGAGTTATGATGGCGGAAATATCGTTTATATATAGAAATATATGTTAACATTCCGAAAATTTTCATTCGTTTTTAAAAATCATTTAATTCAGAACATATGGACTTAATGTTAAACGAAAGTAAATGACAAATTTGTACGATTTGTTTCATATCTTTCGAGGAAAATAGATTTGTAATGCCGAGACGACTTTTCGCTCGGGTTGTTATGGATCTGGGAATAAATAAAAACTATCGGGAAATAATTGGAAGTGGAAGTGTTGCCATGACAACATCAATGTGTGCAAATGTTTATAACTATTTTTTAATATCCAATCTCAAAATGCTTTTTGTGCACTGACACTGCCATTAAAAGAACATATCAATATAAATATGAATAGCTCGCATTTTTTTTTTGGTAGATGTAATTAGAATTGTAAAAAAACAAAAGCATTTTAGATCGCATGGCTGCTAACTTTGCCGATTTTTCGTTTTTGACGACTTTGTCTTCCGATGTGGCACTATGACGATTGATGATTTTGCCTCCAAGGATAAAACAAATTGACAATTCCTATGCAGTAACAATTTTTTAGTATTTCTTTTTTACTAAAATACTTCAATACTTCATGCGTCTAAATTCCTGCTCTGCACAAATGTAACACATTCAAAGAGCTCTAATTGAAATTCAAAATTTCTTAGGGTGACGCTCTAATGCTGCTACTGTCAACTGTTAATTATTAATGGGGACCGTTATTTAAAGATATTGAAGGAGTTTTTTAAACCATAACTGCGTCGAAGACGTATCCGTTTCAACAGCATTTGGTTCCAGCAAAATGAAGTAACTGCACGCATAGCCAGTCCGGTTATGACGAAGCTCTAACGAATATTCCCAAACAAATTAATATTTAGAAACGCCACTTTCCGCTGTGCCTAAAGGTCACTTGACCTGACTGCCCAAGAATTTTTTATGGGGCTATGCCAAGCAAAAGGTGTACAAAATGAAACCAAGGAATATAACTGAATTGACTCAGTTCATTAAAATAATAATGAATAGTTTTATGATTAGGTGCTGCATATGCGTGAATGAGCATACAGACAGTCCTCAAAATCGATTAGTTATATAAAATAAAATTGAATTTTCTATACAATAAAAATACATTGAAAAATAAATAAAAGTGCAAAATGAAATACATACATTGATAGAAAAACGTTATTTGAATGTCATATTGTAGTGCAATTGGTGAACCACCCTGTACTTGAAAATCGAAACACATCAATTGAAAATGAACACTTTTATTTGAAAAATGAAAGACATCAATTAAAGTTCAAATTTTCCATTTGAGACACTTCAATTCAGACTTTACTGAATTGGAAACACATCACTTGAAACTGAAACCACATCAATTAAAATTCCAAATACAACAATTGCAATTCAAAATACAATGACCGAAATTCTAAAATTGGTAGTTTAATCGGTAGTTTAAATCGTAACTTAACTTACTTAATGGTGATTTGTTTCATACGTAAATGCTTTTACTTTTATGGATTCCCTGCTTAATAACGAAAATCTAATTGCATTACAGCATCTTCGAAAAGATGCGCTTAGAATGATGAAATTAATAAAAAACTGCAAGATGCGGAAATTTTACTTTTACAAAAATAAATATACAGGGTGGGCCATGTGAGTGTTGGCGATTTAATTCTTCAATTTCTCGGTAACGCGCGGCGCGGGGTGGCGGGGGGATATGTTGTTCGCTGCGTATGTTTCGTAGTTTTTTTTTTTAATTGAATATTTAAGCCGCCAACACCCTTATGGTAAACTACATATTTTTTAACATTGTGATTGAAAAGTTCCGGGTTGAGAAAAGTTTGTTAGGTGCCAAATATCATATCTCCCGAACTAAGGCCGTTTGGTAGGATATACCTAAATATTCAATAGCTTGGCAACAATTTCCGATGGTAATTGTATTTTCAACATGATATATTATATTCTTCATATACAGCAAACTTCGATATCCTACATTGAGGTGACCTACTGAAGAATAACATTTGTTCAAATTCGCTTACAATTTTATCCAGGCCCGCATACTTTCGATGCGCTTCAATTGCAGAAGATATCCAAATATACGGCATTAACGGGTAGTATATAATATAATCTGATTAGGTCTATAATTTTCTACATTTCGAATGTAGATTTTCGAATATCAGGGCGTTTTGAATTTTAATTGAAGAGCTTTGAATTTCATTTGACGTGTTTCGAATTCCAAGTGAATATTTTGATTTTCAGTTGATGTGTTTGCAATTGCAAGGTGATCTTTTAGTTTTCAATTCATGTCATTTGAATTTTAAACTGAATTTTTGATTTCCAACTGATTTTCTTCGACTTTCATTGGAAATGTCGTAAATAATAGAACAAATTTCCACAGTTCAGAAACAAATTCAGTATGATTTGTAAAATAACAAGGCTTGATGTTGAAAAGCTTTAACATTTTGTGCTAGATATATCATATTTATAGCATTATGCATAACATAAACAATGCCATATTAATTAAATTTGAGAAAAAGTAAATTTAAGCACCGAATAATGTAATTGGCAACTGGATTAACTGTTATATGTGCTTTATAATACTGTCCAATATAGTATTATATTGACAGAGACAACAACCTTTATCAAAAATCAATTTTATCTGCGATTTTCATGAAAATAAAATAATAATGATTTTCCAGCTGTACAGTTTTCAGAAATTTATCAAAAGAGAAGAGTTGTCTCTTATTTATAAATCTATACTCTTCGCTTGCATAGGGTAATTTGTACTAAAAACCGTACCCATTTGGCATAACGCATACCTGTGTAAATAATATTACATATACGTTTGTGTGAATACGTTACTGTGAGTAGGCGAAATGTAAAACACATGTGTTCTGTTAATTAACAGTCACATTTTAGTAGCCGCTTTTACAGCTGATTTTTTGTTTAAGAATAACCTTATGGGCTATTCCACAGTAATGTGACCGTATCAAATAACATGTACCGAAGAAATGAAGACACGAGTGTGGTCCCAAAAATAGTCGACCTAACAAGGAAGACACAAAAAAAGGTTGGGAAATTTTTTCCTTATTTTCTAACATAATCTCCTTTCAGCTTGAAACACTTTGTCCAGCCATATTAAATAGCTTCTATACCCTGTTTGTAGTAAGAACTATCTGCCTCCTTAAAATACTCATTAACCGCAGACTACACTTCTTCGTTGTTGGCAAAACTATTATCACCGAGTCATTTTTTTCAAGTTTGGAAGCCGGAAATTGACAGAGGGAGCTAAATTTGGCGAATAACGTGCGCGATGAAGCAATTCGAACTTTAATTCATTCATTTTGGCCATGGCAAAAGTGGATGTGTGAACTAGAGCATTGTCTTGATGAAACATCACTTTCTTTTTCGCCATTTCAGACCTTTTTTCCATAATTTCATTACTTGAACGCTGCAATAAATTAGTATAATATTCGTCGTTGATGGGTTTTCTTTTCTGAAGATTACCAATAAAAATAATCCCCAGCGCATCCCAAAAAATAAACGCCATGACCTTGCCGTCTTCGCCTTCTTTGGACACGATTTCTCCATTCCAGTTCACTGCTTTGACTGTTCCTTTGTCTCAGGTCTGAGGTGGTGGACCCATGGTTATAAATCGATGTAAAAATTGGGCTTTATTGCGGTAAAACATCGTCAAACACTCTACTCAAACATCTTCACGACTCTGATTTTGGTATATTGAAAGCAAGCCCTTTCAAATCTTAGGTCAATATATGATGTATAGCATGTTTTGAAATGCCTATCGTTTCAGTTAGTTCACGCACCTTTAGCCAACAATCATCCAAAGCCACGCTGTGGATTGTCTTCGCCATGTCTGACGTGGACACCTCAATTTATCTTGGCAGCTCGTACGGCCTTGTTCAAACTCTGCTGCCCAATATTTTACAGTCGTAGAAGCAGAGTCCCCCTAAAGTAGAATTTAGCTCGGCTTTAATATTATTTGCACTGAGACTTTTCAAATGGAAATATTGAATTATATAGCGGCGACCAATTTTTTCCCTGTTTACAAATTTACTGAGATCATTTGCTTTTAATGTCTCAAATAAAAATACTAAACAACGTGGCGCTTTGAAACTTAAAACATATGTTTTATAAGGTTGCCACTTTTCACCAAAATAATTCTTTTCAAACTACTGGCTAGATTTGGAACCGCCCTTGTATTTAGCATATTCGTTTATTAAAATGTAAACAAAAGATTCCAGGTTTTACGATCCGCCGATTAAATAAATGCCTTTGGCGTTTAAAGAACGGGTGAAAATTTTACATCGAGCAATTTTTTTTGCTAGAAATTACTGTTTTTTTTTTACTGTGACTTCAATGTGGCATGGTCTTGAAGCACTTCTCAGCACTTCAATGACTATGAAATATTTGCATAGTATACATATATTTGTGCCTCCTAGCTGAAATAATTTTGCTCTATTGTGTTGTGAACCGACAAGCGGACAGATTTTTGACACGATTGAGAATATATAGTAAGATTATCACTCCATTTGTTACGACTTAAAATACTAGATTTGGCCGCCATTTAGAACTCATATATATATTCTTGATCGCCGTAAAAGCGTGCCAATTTAAATGAGTACGACTTTTCGTCCTTTCGCTTATCTGATAAAAGCACAATAGGGAACAATTATATTCACAGTCAGGATGAGTTTGAAACTATTTAAATTCGCACCAGTGGAAAAACATTTTCAAGTATTATACAAGAGTTTAAACTTAAATTTAATCTTCGGTAAACGTGAAAACGCAAGTCATGCGGCTTAAAATGTGAATACTGTTTGTGGTCCTGTTACTGTTATATCCAATCATGCGAAATTGTGGTTCTGTCGATCCCTTTCCGGCAATTTAGGTATCAAAGATTCTGAATCTGTTACTGTTATATCCAATCATGCGAAATTTTTGGTTCTGTCGATCCCTTTCCGGCAATTTAGGTATCAAAGATTCTGAATCTGATGGTGGGTCATTTACGACAACATCGTGACCAAATCGGGTTGAGCCTGAGAAAATGGTGGCCAAGTCAGGATGGACGTTCAGGAATTATTTGTACGTGTTTTTGCTTCCTACAGCCAAACACTTCTTTCGGGCCTGCACTGTCAACAGTTGGACTGTCAGAAGACAGCAGTCGCCCAGCGAAGCGACCAGCTGTGGTAAATATGAAATGAATTGTGTTCCATCAGGACAACGCTTGACCATACATTGATAGTGCCCCCGATGTAAGCTGTGTTAGGAGTTCCTTATCCATCCACTTATAGTTCGGACCTGGCAGCAGGTGAATACCATCTGTTTCTGTCTCTGGTGAATGGTTTTGCTAGTAAAAAATTCGCCTCAAGAGAAGATTTATAAAAACGTCCCCAGTTTTTTGTCAATAGGGACGCAAGTTTCTATAAGAGAAAGTGTATTTCATCTGAATCGGATTATTCTAACCATGCGATTCTAAAATCTTAATGTCATGCAAAAATAACGGATTTCTTTAGATGTTCTAACTTTATATGTATGGACAGATGGCGCTGCTTCGGCATATCGTTCTTGTTATTGCCGCTCGCAGGTGCCGTAAAAATTGATTGATTGGGCAAATTGATGCAGCAGAAAATATTGGCACATACAGGAATTAAATTCAACTTTTGGAAAATTATCTTTTTGTTGTTTGTATGCACAACTGATCTTTAGGTTATTTATTCGGCTTGAGGTCGTCGATTATGAAAACAGTTTATGATTTGTTTTTAATACTTTTTTCAATATGTTGTCCAATATTTCGATTGACTTTTTTGATTGTGGTCAGCTATCCATTTAGTGATTTCAAAACCACCGGTCCGGCAAATCTGTCAGCTGTTAAACACCTATCATCTGGCATTTATTTAGTGAAAGGTTTGCCGAATATGGATCGTTTAAAACCCGAAGAACGCATAAAAAGTTAAAACTTACTACAAAAGTGGTGATTTAAACGTTACAGCAGTGGATCCTTTCCAGTGTCATACTGCCAAATGACACCTCCAGACCATAATGCTCACTAAGTAGACACTTTTACAAGATGCAATGTCTTTTCCACAATCACTTCTGGGTTCTCCGAGCCCCATATGTGACAATTTTGTTTTTTGGCCTAATCAGCGAGTGAGACATGGACTTCGTCGCTGAAGAAAATTTTGCTCGATTGAAAGCCCACGTTTGAATTACCATTTTGGTGGTAAGTTTTATCTACTTGTACGCTTTTCTTGGTTGTCAAACGATTCATTTTCGTAAATGGCAAACCTTTAGCTAAATAAATGACACTTCAGGTGATGGGTATTTTAATAGATAACCTTGTTATATTGTAGATGCAAATTGGAGTTTTCAAAATTACTTTAGGCAATAACGTCGTACCTAATAATTTGGCAGATGGAATGGTTATCCAGCTGGGTTATATTTCTTGCTCGTTTTAAAAAAATTAAGCAATGAGTTTGTATTTTTCTATATTGTTTCTATATTGCATTGTCTGGTTGCTAATGGCCCTAAGTCTAAGTACCATAAAGTTCCCAGTTTTACTTTAGAAGATAAGATAATTAACAATCGAAAGCAATACAATGGTTTCTTCAGCTGAAATTTCAAAAAATTCGATGTCAATGCTAAGTATTATCATCATTGTTCATAAATCTTTTTTAATAATAATACATCTACAATATATTTCAAATGACAAGAATTATTAGTTATATGATAAGTTCTCGCACTTTCACGCCCGAACACAATGGTCGATATCATCTGGCTCCGTCGTTTCAGAATCATTTGCGGCGTTGGGTGAATCTGTTGAGTTTCAATTGACGATTAAATTGTAATCAAACTGCACAATGGGCATTCATCACAAAAGATGCCGTTTTATGTTGGATTTGGGGGTTTTTGTTTGTGTATCTCACATGGGCAAACAAAGAGACAACCGTTCGCGCTTGTTTGACACACAGACACAGATCCGCCGACCCGTCGAACAATACAATACGAAGTGACCTTGAAATAAAATAAGGCACGTTCACACTAAGAGATGGCAGCGAAAGATGCTGATGTGACGTCCAAAAGCCAAAAATAAAATAATAAAAATAAAAATCATAGACAACAAGAAGTGGGATGGTTGGTTCTTCGTGATATCACAATCAAAAAGCCAAAAATTTCCATTTTGGATGCACTTGGTGAGTTTATATTTGAATACATTTGCAAAACAACTGAGATATTTGTTTGGCTGCAGCAACTTTTTCTTTTTGTTTTTCTTTGCGTACAATTCCTTTGCTTACTTACCCGTCTGCCGTACATCTCTGTTAAGCCAAGGACGTTATTAATGTTTCCAACTTCATTGTTTTTGTAGTTTTTTTTTTTTTTTGTTGAGTTCCCATCTACAAATTTGCATAATCGTAAACCTCGCAGAGATGTGCAGTGGACGTGCCAACGAACCAGCCACCTATCTGATCAAACAACTGACTATCTGTTAGTGCTAAGCGGCCGACTTTTTGTCATTAGGTGATTGTTACTTCAGCACCCCCCATTGACCAGCGCTCAGAAAAAAAGTGAGCCGACTTGTTAGCCAACAACATGGATCGACTGTCAGTGAGTCTATCTGTCGTTCTGTCTGACCGGTCGTCGATTTTTAGATGGCGTTATAGAAATGCCAACAGCTATGCTGCAGAACTGCTCTTAGTACTCTTGGTGCCCAACATTTGCCACCGCCACCGCATCATGGCATGTTTGCAATTAATTACAAATGTTTTCCAACCTCTCCTCTGCTTGCCTCTCTGTATCTTCATTGATGAATTCGATCATAATTCAAAAGTTAAAATCATCATTTGAATATCAACAAAGCAAAAGCTAACCATTAATGTTGGCTTGGTTGATTGGCAAGACTGTGGATTGTTGGGTTGGATGGATAGAATGGGTTCCCACATTAGCGCTTGGAACATTTGATAAATGTAAAGAATTGTTTGTATACACTCGGAGAGAATTGTTTGTATAATTTTGGTTTAATTTAATTAGCTATTGGGAAGTCGAAAATTTGCATGTGCATAGTCTGATGTCTGTGGTTTAACCAATTATCCTTTTACACATGAAGTTTACGGGGAAAAATTATATTAGTTTTTATTTGCATATTTACGGTGAGAACGATGGAAAAAATCTAATTTAAGCTTTCTGACTACTATTCACTTGAGAGGAGCCAAACCTCTCTGCACAAATTCTCAAGCAACTCACGACTTCCGGCTTTGGACAATTAGTCATAGGTAATGCCATCGACCATACATCTGACAGCAGCTAAAGCGATAAATCGAATATTTACTGAAACCCGAGCTTACGAGGTGTGCTTAAAAAAATCGTGAATTTTCAAATTTCGCGTGCTACGTACATTCGATTTTCGATTATTATTTTTTTTATGTTTGTACACTCGTCTCGAAGATATTTTGACGGTTTTATCCATACAGCGTTTAGTTTCTTTGTGAGAGGCATAAATAAGACAAGTGTTTTGCGTGTTCGGCGATTTTCTGTTATCGAAAAAAATTAATCAAAGAGTTGCATCAAATTTTGTGTAAAAATGGAATGGAAGTGCTCAAAAACACTTAAAATGTTGACAGTGGCATACGGTGAGAGTACTTTGAGTCAACAAAATTTTTACAAGTGATACAAGCTTTTCACAGAAGGTCGGGAAGATTTGAATGACGACGCTCGCTCTGATCGCTCCAACACATCAACAACCGATGAAAATGTTGAGAAAGTGAAGAAAATTGTTATGGAGATTCGTCGAATCACAACTAGAGAAGTTGCTGAGGACGTCGGCATATCGGTTGGCTCAAGCCATGCAATCTTTTCGGAAATTTTGGGCATGAAGCGTGTGGCAGCGAAGTTCGTTCCAAAATTGCTGATTTTGACCAAAAACAACGTCGCATGAGCATCGCTCAGGAATTGTTGAATGACGTTAACGATGATCCAGATTTACTTAAAAGGGTCATAACTGGTGACGAATCATAGGTATATGGTTATGACATCGAAACCGAAGCCCAAACGTCCCAATGGAAGAGCCCAGGAGAGCCAAGACCAAAAAAAGCACGCCAAGTTCGATCAAATGTCAAGGTTTCGCCCACTGTTCTTTTCCGATTACCACAACGTAGTGCATCAGGAGTTCTTCCACAAGGTCGTATGGTAAATAAGGAGTATTACATTAAAGTTATGCGTCGTTTGCGTGAAGCAATACGAAAAAAAAGCCTGGGATTTTGGATACAAAATTCATGGCTTTTACATCATGATAATGCACTTGCTCACTCATCTTTGCTTGTGAGAGATTATTTGGCCAAAAACAACACCGTTATCATGTCTTAGCCACTGTATTTACCAGATATGGCCCTCTGTGACTTTTTCCTGTTTCCAAGATTGAAGAGACTCATGAAAGGACGTCGTTTTGCGACGATTGAGGAGATAAAAACTGAATCGCCGAGAGAGCTCAAGGTCATATCAAAAAGTGCATATCAGAACTGCTTTGAGGATTGAAAAAGATGCTGGCACAAGTGTATTATATTTGAGGGGGACTACTTTGAAGGAGATAAAATAGAAATTAATGAATAAATAAATAATTTTTGAGAAAAATGAAAATTCTTCCAATTTTTCGAACACACCTCGTTTACCTGCCTAGTGGTCGATGGCGGCCGCAATACTGCGATCGAATGCGGTGGTCTGATAAGCTGCTCATCTTAAAAAGTAAATATAGGAAAGAAAGAAAGAATAGAAAAGAAAATATAGGAAACACGCCCCTAAATGTTAAATACACCACAAACATGGTAAGGATGATGATTTAAGGACATGCACCTGGAATGCAATTAGCAGATGACGTTGGTAAATATAAATCTACCATCACTGTCATGCTGGAAGTCCTCGGATTACTCGGGTTAGCACTTGTTTGCAGCTAAAGTACGCACGACGAATTTAATCAGGCACAAATAAATTTATATGTTCCAAAGTTCAATACTTCCGAAATAGCCACAGCCTGCTCCACCAAACTTTCCCAACAGCTATAACAAAACAATCCTGATTCCGATGCTCCTGGAACACAGCGAAAACATATTACGCGTTCTATGGTAAAAACAGTATTTCGAAATGAAAAACCGCACTCAAACCCCCCCAGTTACGATTAAGAATGTAACATAGTGTATGGCAAAAAGAATGCTGTATACATGGCAACGCTGCAGCTAATTGTAAAGCGTGCTGCGGGGGAAAGCAACACGAAGAAGAGAGACACACCGAGTTTTTAGGCAAAAGACGCAGTTTAATGAGCATATAGAAAGCTACAGAAAGAAAAATAAGGGCCGAATATTGTACGAAAAGGTAAAAAACAAAAGGTGGAGAGCAGAGCTGCTCTTCTGTCAGGAAAGTGACGGAAAGCAGAGTGTGTAGCAATTATGGCGAGATCATATCTGTAAGCTGCTGAATCAGTCTGAAGACACAAGTGAAGAAATCACGTCAATTACCAACGATGGACAAGCACCGAGCCAAACGAGATCAGAATAGCTGTATCATAGTTTATCATTGACAGACCTTATTTCAAATTTGCCTGCAGACCATCAGCACCCGCAGCTTTGTTGTCAAGAGTACCAGGGTATACTCGACGCAAGAACTTGTGATATTTATTACAGTTGTTGCACAGAAAAGCATACATTTGGATATAGATTTGTGGTTTGCCAAGAGTTGCTTGGACCCCTAGCGAACGAATGACCACTATCCATATCAAAGTGAAGTGTTTTGTCATCACGTAAATTTGTGTACACGCACCGATGCGCAATGGTGGAGAAAGCAAATTTTAAGAACATGAAGTTAAAACGAAGTAAACTGACCTCCCAATATCTATTTTCCTTTTATATTCGCTTTAATATTATAAATTACAGTTTTGTAAAAATATTCCTTGGTTTGGCAGGGCAACTATTATTTCAGAGGAAGGTTATTTTTGAATTTAACCGATATCTTGTTTATAAATTTGAAATTATCTGGGGCTAATTATGTATATTATTTGACATTGATATATAATTGAAATCGGGTAATGTTTTAACATAGCTTCCCATAAAATTTTCTAGAATATAAAACAAATTCGCTTGCATTCCATGTATGAGATATGGAAAGACTTCTCACTTTCAGTCAGCTTGCACGCTTTCTATTTTTAGATTCAATCAAGGGACCTACAGTTTACCGACAATTCCGAAGATCACAATTTGAGAATCAATTGAAGACACGAGAATGAAAAGTGGATATGAACCATTTTGGGCTAAAATGAGTTTTATGAAGTTTACTATTCCTTGTTACATAACGCATCGTTAGGTATGAAAATTGTACATCTCCGATTCGTATTATTGCTGCTAGATTTCAATAGCTATACGAAAAAATCATATCTAGTATTCAATGAGTAAGAAAAGTGGCTATGAACTGGATATGTACAGCTATACCCTGAAGCATTCTTAACTTGGTACCATGATTTGACAAAGGCACGCAGTGATGTTATTCCAGAAGGTGAAGCTCCAGAAGAAAGCGTGGCTGAAGACGACGAATCTGATTCAGAATAAAGTTAAACGTTATAAAATACAATAAAATATTGTCAAATTCTCAAAAAATGTCAGAAAATGTCAAAAAAATTTAAAAGTCTCAAAATAAAACGTTTTAATGTATATTTCTTCTTAATGTACCCTTTGTATCCAGCTGCTATTAAAAAAAATCTAAAAATGAGTATGAAAACAGGACATATCCGAATCTTAAAGAAGCCATAACATAGTAATTAATTTTTTAAAATCAATGTATACTGGTTCGTTATAATACATATATGTATGTGTATAAACGTTCTAAAATTATTGTTAGCAAAAAAATCTAACTCAATTAGATATAAACTGTTTTTTTGTTCTCCTGTAAAATTACCTTTTTGGTTCATATCCACTTTTCATTCCCACGTCTTCAATTGCTAGACTTGTCGACTGCTCAAGTCCTCTTAGACACATCGAGGTGACCGCCGTTTAAATAATAATATTATAAGTAGCTGCATCGGGGATTGACCCCGTAATCATGTGAACGATAACAACGATCAGTGTTACCAATTTGGTTTTTTCCCCGTCAGATTTAACTATTTTTCAAGCAGCTTTTTCTCTGACTTTTTATTTCAGCATAAAGTCCAAAATAATTCTATTGAAGATTGCTATGAAAAGATTTTGCGGCCTTGAAATGTTGGCTCTGCGGATGTATCATAGAATTTTAGAATCAGAAACCCAGTGTTCGAATTAATACGTTTAGATATAGGTCAATAACCTTTCTATTTTGCTGTGAAATAGCTTGGGGGAAAAGTAAAAAAGTAAAAGTAAAAAAAAAAACAGAACCTAAAACTTTGAAATATTTGTGTAGAAAAATGAATATTTCAAACAACCTCCATGCAAACTGTAATCGAATTTTGGTAATAAACAAAGAAAAATGCATTAAAAAATTAAAAACTCTAATTCCAGTACCTTAAAAGTGAAATTAAAGTAAGGTTTTGTTTAAATCTGTTGTATTTGACAATCCCCATTGTCTAAAATTAATGGTAATTAGATATGTTAGTAATGAAACATCAACAGCAAGTAAGAAAATCTACTTTAAACGTGGAATGGCCAATTGAGTATAGCTTTTAAATCGTCATTTGCTGTAGATTTTTGTTACAATGTAGACATAGTTTAGTTTGGCTAAAAACATTCAAATCATTAAAGCACTTTTGACAACGCAGGAAATAACCGATATAAGTTCACAATTTGTTATCTGAAACAAATCAGAATATAATTATTGTTATTTTTACGAATTAAAAATTTATTTATGTGCTTTAGAAAAGTGACCATAAAAGTCGTTTATTATTTTCGATACTCCAGTAGTAAATAATAATGTTTGTAATTCTATGTAATTGGATCTAACGGCAAAAAAGGAAGAAAATGATGCTCACTGAATGAAGGTTACACTTTTTTGCAATTCTTATGAATCCTTGAATCGATTTCAACTTTAAATATATGTGTATGTAAATATATATAGAGGGTGGCTCATAAGTAACGCTAAGATTAGATCAGTGAACACATTTGTTGTTTGTCTTTTTTTTTCGTCTCTTTACAGAATTAACTAAATAATTCTTGGAAAATTTATGATGGAAAGGCTCAGCACAGAACAAAGAACCAAAGTTGTTCAATTTCACTTTGAAAATCAGCATTCAATTATTCAGATCATATCGAAATTTCTTTCATGTTCGAAAAGCTCCTAGCGCTCCAACAATTTACCGATTGGTTTAGCGTTTTGGGCAACAAGGGGCTGTCTGTGACCTTCCGCGTGTTGAAAGACCTCGTGCAGTTCGAAATGAAGTGACCATTGCTCGAGTGCAAGCAACTTCGAAACTTCCACCAGGCGACGTTCTCAGCAGTTAGAGATGTCTAGGCGGTCTTTGCAAAGAATTTTACATATGTCTTCCCATCTTTTCCCATATAAGATGCGATTGGTTCACGAGTTAAAACCAAATGATGCACAAGAACGCATTCAATATAGTCGCCGTTAACGTTACTTATGCGCCACCCTGTATATACGTATATATATACATATATATGAGATCTTTATTCGTGATAAAACTTCTTGCGGGATATATATATATACAGGGTTGCCCATACTCGACGGACCCATCTGGCAACGCCATAACTTTTGACAGAGATGTCAGATCGCTTAATGATATACCGCGTTTGAAGCGTCAGTACAAGCAGATTTTTACCATGGAACAATACACGCCACGCGAGCGCTCTG
>JAHXMU010000462.1:151869-179305 GCA_019455685.1 Philornis downsi | reverse complement strand
CTGCCGTACGAGCCAGTGTTGAGAGGTCCCCAAGAACATCCCAAAAACGCCGTTCTCAGCAGTTGGGCATGGCTCGGTCCACTTTACAACGGATTATTCGCGTTGATTTGCATTTGTTCCCGTACAAAATTCAATTGACGCAAAGATTGTTGCCTGCGGACAAGCCTCGTCGATTAGAATGGGCCCAACGAGTCATCGAAATGGCCGATGATGACGAGCAATTTTGGAACAAAATTATCATGTCCGATGAAGCCCATTTCACATTGAATGGGACCGTAAATAAGCAAAATTGCCGTATTTACGTCACTGAAAATCCTCAGGAGATTCAAGAATTGCCTCTTCATGACGAAAAAGTCACAGTTTGGTGCGGCGTTAGTGCGAAAACGGTCATTGGGCCGTTTTTCTTCCAAAACGAAAATGGCCATGCTGTTACCATCAACCAGGAGCGTTATCGCGACATGATGACCAATTTTGTGATGCCAATTATTCGTCGAAAGCGTATGAGGCAGTTCTGGTTTCAACAAGACGGCGCTCCACCGCACACAAGTCGCATAACAATCGATTTTCTGAAGAATTTGTTTCCGGGCCGTTTGATGTCGAAAAGTGGTGATTTGGACTGGCCACCGCGTTCGCCCGATTTGACGCCCGCTGACTTCTTCTTGTGGGGACAATTGAAGTCAAAGGTTTACGTTAACAAGCCAAGGACCGTAGAAGAGCTCAAGGACAACATTCGTGAAGAAATAGCCGCTATTCCGGCCGAAATGTTGGCGAAAACGATGGAAAATGCTGCAAAAAGGGCACAATACGCCATCAACGCCAGAGGCGGCCATTTGAGAGATATCATATTCAAAAATTGATATAAACAAATCTACTTGGAACAAATTAAATGAATAAGATTGCCAACCGCCAAATTTTTATTTTTTTCTTTGATTTTTTTTTTAAAAACATGGGTCCGCCGAATATGGGCATCCCTGTACATATATATGTATAAAAAATTCATATACCTCAGTTCAAACTACAGCGTGGCACACGAATTGTGCTACTAAAGACGTTGAATGATGCAAAATAAAGAAATTTGACTCAATTGAAGCAGTTCATTAAAACAATAATTGAGGCCATCCCGACTTCAACATTTCAGACCGCTATAAATTATTTTCTGATCAGGTGACGCATATGTTTGAATGAGCACAAAGGCCAGTTACGATCTATCATCATCAAAATTAATTAGTTATGTCAAATTTTCTATTCAATGAAAAAATTAAGCAAAATACATTCATTAAAAAAAAGTTATTTGAATTTCTTATTGTAGTGCAATTGGTGCGCCACCCTGTAGATCGATTTTCAAAAAAAAAAAAAATGTAGCTTTTTGCCTGGGTTTTTTTTAGTTTGTTTTAGTTTTTTTTTTCGGGAAGATTTTAGTATTTTTCATTATGAAGTTGTGGCAACACTGGTAACAACAGTGTAAATATCACGCTCAAAATTCTTTTATTGTAAATTGTCACCATATTGAGAAAAAACTATAGGTGAAACCAAAACGGATGCTTGAAGCAAAAGAATTTACTTCCTTTCATATGTAAAGAATTTAGTCTACAATGAAGATTTTTCCATAAAATCGTTTTGTTTTTCCACACTGTGCCCTGAAAGGTCAAAAGACATATGTTTTCGAATATTTTGATAGTTGACGAAAACTTTCATATGTCTTATAAAAACTCGTTTGACAAAGTAATCGTTCATAGAAAATTCGTTCGTCTACCGTGTTGAAAGTTTTACAGAAACAGGCTGTTAGTCTGACAGACATGCTTTCAAATGCCAGTAGATTAATGGATAAAGTGTGAAAATAATGTTTATAAAATCTGTTCTATTGAATTGTTGCCAATTATAATGGCAACCCAATAATGATGGGTGAAATGCGAAAAATCTATTATCATGCCGCTTTAGTTTTCACACACAAATTAGCTGATTTAGCAAAAACCACCAGTCCATCTGTATATTCTATTTTGCTCCTTATATTGTGTTTTAATTCGAAGTATCTATTTGACAATAACCTGGCAGAACCCACTCAGGCACGCCTCACACTTTTTGCAAACAATCTACAGGACCTGAGATGAAGATGCATGAAAGTCAGCTCATCTGACTGAAATTTGTATATTTATTAAATTTTTCACGTAACATTTCCGCCTGCCTTTTACAAAAAATGCATTAATTTTATTTATGTTTTATTCACATTTTACATACATGCATAAAGGAGAAGTTTGAACATTTTTTTTTGTAAAAAATCTATATCTGACAGCAAATTTTGTGAAAAAAGTTAAATTTATTTGAACTTTTGGTTTTTATTCTACATATAGATGCAAGGGAATTTGTTTTTTTCGTCAAGAAAAGGATAGCATTTTGTGTTGATACAATCTGAGTAACTGATGACAATTAGTTTTGAATTCGAACTTTTTTTGGCACGTTTTGAGCAGTTTTATCATTTATCAATTTTTGATTTTTATTTTCGATGCAAAGAAATGTGTTTTTTTTTCCCCAAGAAAAGGATAGCATCTTGTGTTGATACAATCTGAGCAACTGATGACATTTTGTTATGAATTCGAACTTTTTTTGACACATTTTGAGCAGTTTTATCATTTTATGATCATCACCAACTCAGCGATTCAATAGACATATGCAAGGGAGAACAAACAATTTTGATCTAAATGAACCTTTTGTGTTGTGTTTGACAAATTAGTATTAGAAACTGATGCAGACAAAGTTCCCAAATACATACAATATTAATCAATAACATGTACGAGTACATCTTATTATATTAACTCTATTGCGACAACAAAATATCTGATATTGAAATAAATGATAGTACAGATGTTTTTCTTTGAGCGTACATGTAAATATTAGATGAATTGATTGTTTGAAATTAATGATGCGTTCAAGCAATCTTAAAAAACAACACCTAATCTAAGTACATATGTAAATGTACAATTGTTGTTAACATTTACATTAATATGTTTGTAATGTATGCAAATTCAACAAGAGAATCGTAAATTTCATAAAAAATCAAAGGCTGGGCTGCCAACAAAGATTCTTCAATGTTTTTTACTGCTAAGGTTAAACTTCCTTTGCAATTCACTTTTACAGTTTAGTGAAAAAATGAAAATGTTTTCGTATGTAAAATATAATAAACCGAAATCGTATAATAGTTAAACTATGAAGGTCTCGAGCGTTTTATGCAGTGTTACCTTAAAGGCTAAAAGCCGCACTTGAATAATTGGATCGATGTGTTTTTTTGAAAATAGTGTAAATCCATTTTTACTAGTCGGCCGAACAAAAACAAACACAAAAAAATTGAGAAAAATGTTTCTTTATTTTTCAACAGGATCTAATTTTAGCTCGTTACACTTTTTCCAGCGATATTCAATAGCTTCTAAACCCTGTTTGTAGTAAGAACTGTCGTACTCCTTAAAATAGCCATCAATTGCAGACTCGACCTCTTCATTGTTGACAAATCTGTTAACAGCGAGCCATGTTTTCTAGTTTGGATATTGAAAATAGTCCTAGGGAGCTAAATCTGGCGAATAAGGTGTTATCTGGAGATGAAGCAAATCGAAGTTTAATTCATTAATTTTAGACATCGCAATGTATGAACTGGAGCATTATCTTGATAAAGCAACACTTTTTTTTCGCCAAATGCTGCGTTTTTTTTAATAATTTCATCATCTAAATGCGGCAATAAATTAGCATAATATTCACTGTTGATGGTTTTTCCCTTCTGAAGATAATCAATAAAAATAATCCCATGCGCATCCCAAAAACCAGATGTCACGACCTTGCCGCCTTCGT
Source organism: Philornis downsi (assembly GCA_019455685.1). Taxonomy (NCBI): domain Eukaryota; kingdom Metazoa; phylum Arthropoda; class Insecta; order Diptera; family Muscidae; genus Philornis; species Philornis downsi. The sequence goes on along the minus strand of JAHXMU010000462.1, from coordinate 175,471 downwards.
CTTCTTTGGACACGATTCTTCCATTCCAGTCCACTGCTTTGACTGTTCCTTTGTCTCAGGTGTGAAGTGATGGAACCATGTCTTATCCATAGCTATAAATCGAGGCAAAAATTCGGCTTTATGGCGATGAAACATCGCGAAAATCTCTACTGAAACGTCTTCACGTCGTTGTTTTTGCTCTATTAAAAGCGCTCATCTTGCGCACTGCTTTCTCACCTTCAAATCTTCCGTCAATATACGATGTATAGCACTTTTTGAAATGTCTATCATTTCAGCTAGCTCACTCCAAAGATCATCCAATATCATTTTGTAGAATTTCTTAACCGTGTCCAGCGTGAATACCTCAATTGGTGGGCCTCTATGGTGTTAGTCTTGGCAGCTCGTACGGCCTCGTTTAAACTCTGCTACCCAATATTTTATAAACGTAAATAAAGGAGGAGACTCCCTTAGAATAGAATGTAGGTCAGCTTTAATATTGGTTGGACAGAGACCTCTCAAATGGAAATGTTGAATTATATAACGGTGATCCATTTTTCCACTGGGATCGTTTACTTTTGATGGCTCAAATAAAAATACTAAACAACGTGGCGCCTTGAAACTTGAACCATATGTTACATAAGGTTGCCACTTTTCACCAAAATAATTGTTTTTGGCCGGCTAGTTTTGGAACCGCCCTCGTATATTTCATAAATTTCAAAAATAATTAAAGGCCAATTCTACATGATAGAAATTATTTTTGCTTGACATTGAAAGTTTCATTTACCATACTTGGAATGATCAGATTAACGTTTCTGCCATTTTGAAGGTAAATCTATTATATCTCTTCATAGAAATTTCGCCCCTATACTAATGAGTTGATTTGAGAAAAATTGGGGCATTCTCTGTAATGTTTAAGAGGAATACAGTAAATTGTAATAACTAAGTTTAGTAAGTTCTAATTTCTCTTCTTTTCAAGGGTTTTCTGACAAGAATTTAGTGATTTACCACGCTCTTTCTAACACCTTTTATTCTCCTCCACTAATGTAAAGGACATTGGGTGATGACATATGTAAATCAGTTCATCCGACTGAAATTTCTGTTCTGGTTTTACTGCAAAAATGTGAAAATAGAAGTGCTTCGAAAACATTTCCTAGCAAGCCAGTCGTCAACCAAAATACAGCATGTTTTGATGTCTTAAAATTATGACAACTAATTTCTTTCAACAGCATAAAATCTTTTAGAACTTACTCGTATAGCAGACGTCAGTGCGACCTAAGTGTGTTAAATCTTTGCTAGCTGCTACACCTAATGCTCAACAACATCTCTCGATTTTGAAGCACTCCCTATTCAATATTTAAACTCATTAACAATATATGTTTTTAATTTCCTAATGACATTAAATGTTATTAATTAAAATTCACAAAATTCGGATTTGAATTAAAATGTTTTTCAGTCTCTCTAATTAAGTGGGAAGTACGAGTGTATAACGCTAACAGGAGCAGATGCCTCCGCTATGGTCCCATCTGCCCATCTTATCGTTCGTCACGCTCAACTGGATCTTCACGTGGTTTCAATAAAACATCCAAAACATAACCCGAATATTCTTTGAAAATGAGCAGAAGACCACTTGCTGTTTTGAACTAATTCTCAATTTTCGATGATTTTAATTAAGCCATGTCTAAATATAGGTAACAAATCAGATGTTTCTCGAACAGTTAAGAATAATCGTGTTTTACGTTTTCAGTTGCTGATTGCCAAAATTCTAATAAACTAAAGAAGAAACCATCAATTTATAGAAAAAAAGTTAATTTATTTGATGGGAACATTAATTTTAATTTCAGATATTAACAGCAGCAAGTTGAATGTTGGCGTTTGTTGACCGAAAATTATACCAAAAGCATTTTGGTTAGTCAAATATTTGCAATATACAGTGAGGGGCAAATTAAAAATGACTACTTCGAACCACCACTTCGAATGAATAATTCTTGTGTTCATTTCGACAACAGGCAATGCTTAAAAGTAAAAGATTTTACAACAGGGATGGCTAGATTTTCATTGCTTAGACTATTTATGTTGTTCCATCTTTGGTTAATTCTATTGTTTTTTTAGGGAGCTGAGCAGCACATACAAATGATAAAACTTTATTATCTATATGTTGATAATTAATTTTTGAGACATCAATGTGAGGTTTGTTCAGAAAATAAGATGATTTTTTATTTTTCTCAAAAAATATTTATTTATTCGTCAATTTCTATTTTATCTCCTTCAAAGTAGTCCCCCTCAGATAAAATACACTTGTGCCAGCGTTTTTTCTAATCCTCGAAGTAGTTCTGATATGTACTTTTTGGTATGTCCTTGAGCTCTCTCAGCGACTCGATTTTTATCTCCTTAATCGTCGCAAAACGCCATCCTTTCATGGGTCTCTTCAATCTTGGGAACAGGAAAAATTAGCTGAAATTAGGCTGAAGCATGATAACGGTGTCGTTTTTGGCCAAATAATCTCTCACAAGCAAAGATGAGTGAGCAAGTGCATTACCATTATGTAAAAGCCACGCAAACGGCGCATAACTGCAAGGTAATACTCCTTATTTACCGTACGACCTTGTGGAAGAACTCCTGATGCACTACGTCATGATAATCGAAGAAAACAGTGGGCGAAACCTTGAGATTTGATCGAATTTGGCGTGCTTTTTTTGGTATTGGCTCTCCTGGTCTCTTCCATTGGGACGATTGAGTGTTGGTTTCGATGTCATAACCATGTACCCATGATTCGTCAGCAGTTATGACCCTTTTAAGTAAATCTGGATCACCGTTGACGTCATTCAACAATTCCTGAGCGATGCTCATGCGAAGTTGTTTTTGGTTAAAATTCAGCAATTTTGGAAGGAACTTCGCTGGCACACGCTTCATGCCCAAAATTTCCGAAAAGATTACATGGCATGAACCAACTGATATGCCGGCATCCTCAGTAACTTCTATAATTGTGATTTGATGATTCTCCATAACAATTTTCTTCACTTTCGCAACATTTTAATCGGTTGTTGATAGGCTGAGGCGTCCAGAGCGAGTGTCGCCATTCACATCTTCTCGGCCTTCTGTGAAAAGCTTGTACCACTTGTAATTGTAATTTTTATAATTTGTAATTTTTTTGACTCAAAATACTCCCATCGTATGCCTCTGTCTACATTTCAAGTGTTTTTGAGCACTTAATTCCATTTTTTACACATAATTTGATGCCACTTCTTTGATCCATTTTTTTCGATAGCAGAAAATCACAGAACACGCACTTGTCTTATCTATGCCTCTCATAAATTGACTAAACATGCTTTATAAAACTGTCAACATATCTTTCAGACAAGTGTACCAACATAAAAAAAATAATAATCGAAAGTCGAATGTACGTAGCCCACGGAATTTAAAATTTCACCTTATTTTTTGAACACACCTCGTACATTGCTAGTTAAAGTAATCATCAACAAGATGATTGGTATCAACTAAAACCTTAGTTTTTAATAATTAGAATGTTTAATTTCAAGTTTTCTAAATCAACTATGCTTTTCCTTAACTCAGCAACAAAACAATTTCTTATTGTAATAGTTTAAATCCTCCGAACTTTACAGCTTTTACGAACTTTTTCCCAGCGGAAACCATAAAGCGCTTGTATTCCACTTAGTAGACTTACTTTAAAAGGTGATTTGAAAGATGTCGATTTCGGGTATTGCGTCAAAAATATCAATTATTTGAGCATAAGTGATTATAAAGCGATCCATCTTCAGGAGAGTCAGTCCAAAATTTCAGAATTTACTTCCGCAATATTTTATAGCACTTGAAAATCGAATATGTTAATATTTTACAACAGTAATACAGACGTCCACCTTAATTGTTTAAATATTTAAATGACAGAAATAAAATATGTTAATGTACAAATCTATCTACATATATATATATATATGTATATATGTACATATATGTATATGTAAATGTATATATACATGTACGAGTATACTTTTTCAAATAGCGTAAAGTGCAATAATCAAGTTTTTTGTTTGTTTGCATTTTGCTGGTTTTTTTTCACTCCTCAAACATTGCAAAATTATTTATAAAACATCGAAGCAAACAAACCAGTGGCTTTCAGTGGCCAAACCTATCTCAGGCATACTCACTGCGACACAGTCAACTCTTAAGTGCACATGCGCAAAGTCATATGTTTATTTACAACTCACTTGCACATAATGAACGAGTACATACTGTGACAACTACTTGTATGTACGAGTACATGGTGGCCTTTTCATAATTATTCGTATAGTAACTGAAATGTGGTAGTTTTATTGGGAAGTTTTCAATATTTTAGTATTCGAATAGTAGTTAAATGGAATCGTTGGAATGCTTTGTCACAAACAGTGTTGGTGGTAAAGTTCAGACCAAAGATAGAGTTGGCGCCTACAAAAGATGGAATGAGCGAATGACAAATCGTCTAAAATATTGGTTTTCGCCAAGTTTTTACGATTTTCAAAGTACGAGGGTATGAACATATTGGTATATCAGAATAAGATGGCGAATTTGAAAAGAAATTTATACAATTTAAGTATCTCAGAAAATTTCAACATTGGAATATAAAAATGCGGTGCTACAACGTATGAAATGTTTTCGCAAAATATTAGAACAATTATACCTTTACCCGGAGGAATAATTTCTCAATTAATACTGCAAAATTGTAACATACAGAAGGAAACATTTAAAGTATCAAGCATTTTTCGACCAAAAGTATTTTATGACTCTCTAAATCGATTGAGCGATGTCAATCTATCCAGCTGGCTGATTAGAAGGCACTATAATTGTCGTAAATCTTTTTTAAACTTTTTTTTCCAAAATGTAATCCATTTCCTGTAATAACTCATTCGTCAGATACAGTAATGTAACTTTGAGTTTATAATGCTCAACTATATTTGAAACACATCAAGTGAGTATCTACGAGTTCCCATACAAATGAAACATTTGATCAAAATATAGCGTTATCCACTTTTCGTTTTCAAGTCAAGTTAAATAAAAGACACATAGTCGTACGAGTAAAGTTATAATTTCAATGAATCTTTTATTTCATTATAATGCTTGGACCTTGTCATCATATTCCAAATCCAATGTCATTTAAATGATCACCTCCGGATTTGTTGCAACAGTGGAATCTTTAGAAACTCCTTCAGCGTTATTCGTCATTGAAAAAATACGACTCAATGACACCTCCAGCCATAATGCGCACCATACAGTCACTTTTACCGGATGCAATGGCTTTTCCACAATCACTTCTGGGTTTCCTAAGCCCCATATGGAACAATTTTGCATGTCGACGGAACCACCGAATGAGAAGTGAGCTTGATCGCTGAAGAAATTTTTCCACGCTTGCATCACCACTTTTGTAGTAAGTTTTTTTACGCGTTCTACGGTTGTGACATGATTCATATTCGCAAATGGAAAACTTTTCACTAGGTAAATAACACTTTGGATGACAGGTATTTAACAGCTGGCAGCTTTGCCAGACAGGCGGTTTTGAAACCCCGTATTTTTAGGTGCATAAAAGATAATGCAGATGCACTAAATTTAGCCAAATTTTGTACAAATTAAGGGCTCGGTAAAGTAGGGTCTCAGAATAAAATTGTAGGCCATTGCCACATCACTTCTGGTACTTCCCATAACATTTTTTTGTTTTTCCTAAATTAATTTTTTTCTCGGTAATTTCTAATTAACTGGCTACAGCAACCTAGATTTTCTCCCTGGTACTGACACATACATAACACACTTGTCCTCTAGTTCATTATATTTTTTTATGATGTTAAAACAAATTTAGTAAAGTGGAAAACATAAAAAGGGACAGTATCATCGCTCCCTTTTAGTACCTCCCATACAAATTGACCAATATTTTTTGAAATTCAGTTCTCCTCTATAATTTCTTATTATTAAATTAAAGTAACATAGATTATTATATTTATCTATAGAATAGATTTAATAATGTTTGTTAAAAATTGAGGGAAATTTGGCCAATTAGCCCCCCTATAGGAGCCTATATAGCCTATAGGAGTTATCGATTTAACCCATGTATTCCTAGCTTCATACTTTTCGGGAAGCTACACTGAATTCAGTTTATTTTTGCATATCTCAGTCGCTTGATAAACCTAGTTCTAAAAACGAAAACCGTCCGGATATACGTTCTCTCTAACAGCAGCCATACTAATTATCTACTTCAACCCAAATATTCCTAAATTCATAATTTCCATTCAGTTTCAATAAATGCAATATAATTGCATTTCCAGTTCTGGGAATGATATAAATTGGCCGATTTGGCAAAAATTAAATCTAAGTGGAGTTCTTCAGAAAACTATAATTTTGTTTCTTTTATTGTGTAATAACTTAGGGAATTTTTTGATAAGAACGTATAGAATTTCGACTCCACCTCTGGCATCCCCCATAGTTTGGCACCAATGTAAAGGCCGTCGGGTGGAGGCGAATGTAACAGTTTGTTTGACTGACTTATGCTTGTTCCGTTATTGTATTTGTTTTTTTGTCCTTAGATAGGAGGAAATCAAGGCGGTAACTTTTTTACATCAATTTGATTAATTTTTCTGTAACCAACATGAGTATGTGAAAGTGGGGAATACTAAGTCTGCCTTTTCATTTGTTACAATTTATCAATTTTCATAAAATAAGATATATTTTTGATCATGTAAAAATCTGAGTTGATTTAAGTATATCCATGGATCAGTTCGTGTGTCTTGAAATAGGATGGTGTTCTAAAATTTTGCATGGGAATATCGTGTAGCCATAGACAGGACAAAGACTTGTCTACACAAGTGCTGAACCCAACTCCATAATGGTTTTTTTTTAATTTTCTCACAACTGTATCATTTATTCGCTCGTAAATCAATAGATATCTTATTTTTCTTCTTCTTTTTAGGTGGCGACTGGAAACAATTTCAAGCACTTCGGTCTTCTGCGCTTTTCCTCTAATTTGTCACACCAAGCTTTCGTTGTCGAAAACTTTCCGTGCCAGAGCATTTGGATCCATCCGTACAATATGACCCAGCCAACGCAATCGCTGTATATTAATGCGTTTGGCCACGTCGATGTCGGCATATAGCTCATACTGCCCATTGTTCACGCGACTCTGATATTCTCCGTTAACGACGATGGGTTCATATATTTTCCTCTCGAAAACTGTCAATACTGATCCATGCGCTTGCGTCATAACCCGGGATTCTGCGCCATATAACAAAACAGGAAGAACCAACGTCTGGTACAGTCGGATTTTTGTTAGTCGAGAGACTGCTTTATCGTTGAATCGCTTGCTTAGCCCATAGTACCATCTGTTAGCAAGCAATACTCTCTTCTTTATCTCCATGCTGACAAACGGGTAGATTCTTTGTTCGTTGAAACCAATAACTTTGTTTTGTCCTCGTTTACCACCAGACCCATTTTCGCTGCTTCCTCCTCGATGCTTGAGAAAGCTGCAGTAACATCTTGCAGTTTTCGGTCAATAATGTCTATGCAATTTGCATATGCGAGTAACATATGGCTTTTGTTAAAGATGGTACCAGTTGTGTTAACTGCAGCTTTCCTCATGATCATCTCCAACAGTATGATGAAGAGGTCGCACGATAGACTGTCGTCCTGCCTAAATCCTCGTTCGGTGTAAAAAGGCTCGTCTACATCTTTGCTTGTCTTTACGACGTATAAGCTTCGTAGGAATTCCAAACTCAGACATGGCCTCGTACAGTTTTTGCCGTAGTGGGCTATCGAAGGCAGCTTTATAATCGACGAAAAGATGATACGTGTCGATCTGTTTTTGTTGGGTCTTCTCCAGAATTTGTCGTAGTGTGAATATCTGGTCAGTTGCTGATTAACCAGGTCTAAAGTCACACTGACAAGGTCCAGTTTAAACAGCTTTAGTCTTTCATATATCTCACTCCACAGGACATTGTAGGCAATGGGTAAAAGACTGATACTGCGATATCAATTGGATCGCAATTTTTAAAAACAGGACACAGTACACTCAAATTCCAATCATCGGGCATGTTTTCCTCGAGCCAACCCGTAATGCAGTCTGTTTACCAGCTCATTGCCATATCAATAGATATGGGAATGAATAATTTCACCAAACATTCTAGAAATACTCATCTGAAGCCCTCAGAAATGAAATATATTCCTGATTGTAGAAAAAAGTGTGTCGATTTTAGCAAGTTTGTTTGTCTGCACGGTTATTTGTTGAAAGGTTAATAGAGGTTTGTCAAAAAAAAAGAAAAAAAAAATATCCTGCATTTATAGCTATGTTAAGTTTGAAATTGGGCAAAATCGGAGCTGTTCGTTCAAGGACTGAACCCATTTCTAGAAAAACTGAAGATTTCCAGAAATTGTTCAATTTTATTACCATTTTTTCTTTAATTAAATTCATTATTCGATACTGTTATACACCAATTGGAAAGAACCATCCCAACTCATACAATTTTTGTAGGATCGCCCTAATTGTGGACATGTGATCGAAAAATTCTAAAAAAATCATATTTTTACCAAAGAAACTGATTAATTCGGTGTGTAGTATACATATACAAAGAGAGGACTTTTCTGATATGCTCACTTATAGAAAAATGAGTTGATATATCGCCTAAGACATTATGAACTGCAAGCATTGCCCAAATCAAAACTGTGGGGAAGATGGATTTCAGCAAAAGAGGGTTTTTTTTAATTTTTCAAAAAAATTGAATTCGTTAATTAATCGCAACGTACAGTGGTGGTTGGTAGACACGGAAAAGAGCCATTCCAACACATACACTATTTTGAAGGGCCTCTATAAATGTGAGAGTGATTATTGAAAGCATCCCCATTTTCATTGGAGGACGGATAAAGGCCGCATATGATGTAGGAGAAGATGGTTCTTTTGACATGTCTATGCTTCATCGTATGGGACGCCAGTTTAACAAAAGGCAAAATTGGTGAAATAGAAATAAAACTATATATAGAGTAATCGAACCACCCCTGTAGGTATTTTTCTTTAAAATATGTACCGTTTATCTGTCATATAAATGCAGTACTTGGATACTGCCTTGTTTGCTCGCGAGGTTATTGAAAAATGCTAAAAAAAAATCGCATTTTACGCTGGAAAATTTGAAAAAAAACGATGTAAAGATGTAGTAAAAAGAAAACCATTATTTTTGCATGACATAGAAGGCTTACTTTAACATATTTAGAATGCTTCGGTTTGGGTTAAATATGCACCGTTTCGTTCGCTAACTTGCTACCATTTTCAAGATAATCCGATTAAGCCTCTCGTAGAAACCTTAAACCATGTTGGCATAAAACTAGGACACTTATTCATATGGTTCCGGATAGATTTTTGTTTAATCTTTAGCTCCTGGGCGATCGAAACAGTGCTTATACGATCGGATTGGAGGATTTTAATTATTTTACTGACATTTCCGACAACTGGCTTTCCAGAACGTGAGGCATTTTTAATATCAAAAGTGTCGGAACGCAAACGATGAAACTAAAATTGCCCATTATTGGCTATTACAGTATGAGGATCATGAACAGTATTGAAATTTTTAGCTACCTGGCTTGCTTTTATCGAAGAAAAATTGTAGAATATTGCGCATCTGCCCTTTGCTAGTGTTTATCGTTGACACACTCAATTAATACTAAGTCAAACAATCACAAAGCTGTCTGAGTAGGTTCTTATCTTTCCAACGCCATCTGGCGTAATCCGATCGCACTTATACGAAACGATGTACGAATTATTTATGCCATCTACTGGAAAAATAATTGATTTACTTTCACTACACTTTATATTATATATAAAAAAAGATTTTATTTTCGACAAGTCCACTTCTGTAGTGATGATTCATTACATCATTCACCACACTAAGTCACAAATGTCAAAATTGGCCCAGTTGAAAAAGCTTGGCCATACAATGATAAAATACACCTTTGAATACCTGCACACTTTTGGATGGTATTCTTTCGATATTTGTCTGGTGTTAAGAAAAATTGATGTGAGAGTGCCTCATGTACAAAAGGACCACAATATCAGAAAGTTATTATAGACATACGAGTAAATTGAGATTCTTATAAAGATTACGAAAATTGTTAACATTTTTTTGTAAGACCATTCGGATAATTTTGTAATGTTTTACATAATTTCATCAATCAATTAAGGAGGAAACCTGGGTAAGTATTAGGGTATTCAATTATTCGGGTTTTCTTTTTGATCGGTTATTTGGGCAAATAATTATTTGTCCATTTTGCTTAACCGGTTATTTGAAAAAAACTTTTGAAATGTTCGATTAACCGAGTAAATTAAAAAACCGTCATATTTTTGTAATAATTTTATTTAACTCGACTAAAAATAATATAGAAGTAACATTGTATAGGTATAGTTGAATTACAAATGTATTGAGATCATAAAACATGATAATATTTTAAATACTAAATTATAAGTATATATGTATAGGTATTAGCAATTTCATGTGTTTAATGTTTAGTATTAAACAATACATTTTTAAAATTAAGTTTATTACAAAAGTTAAAAAGTTGTTGTATATTATTAATTTCTTAGAAAGTAATCCTTTAAAAAGAGAATAAAGTTCAAATGCTTGGGTTTTAAACGATTATTTTCTTTATTTTTAATGAAACTTGACTTAGAAAATATTCTCTCGCTTATCGTGGATATTGGAGAGATTGAAAGGAGAGCATTAAGAAGATTCTCAAGTTTTTCTGTTATTTTTTTTTTTGTTGCTTCTAAATAAATAAAGTCATTCATCAAGTCACGTGTGGATTTTTTCGGATTTTTACATGTTTTTACACATTTAATTGTTTCATTTAATTGAAACAAAAGATTTTGTTCGCAAAAGTTGTTTGTGCGATCAGTTTCTAGATCTTCATCCGATTCATTAAAAATTTCTTCTTCATAAAACAGCCTTGTATACAGCTTATTTGCAAAAATTTTTGTTTCGCTCTTTGAACTGTATCTTAAAATAACGTTATTAGAAGGAAATGTGCCGGAATTAAGGTATAAAATCAGTGTATTTAGTAATTTTACTCGCCTATCGTTATGTCGGGTACTAAGTCTTTCGATTAGTTCAGTAGCAAACGGATTATCTGCCTTTTCCAAATTTGTTATAAGAAACTGTATTATACCTTCTATTTTAATCAATGTCGCAGAATCTTTTCCTAATTCTTTAATAGCCACATCAAGTGGTTTTAAAGTTTTGTTTAAATGTAGCAAAATTTTAATATCATTATCAGTAAAAGGCGTCAAACCGAAATCAGTTAATGCATGGTTAACACTTTTATAAATGCGAAGGAAGTTATCTATCATAACATCATGTATTAGGCGCACTTCTTTATTTTTCTTGCAGCATAACATATTTTTGTAATACTTTGTGTTTTTCTGCAGATTTATTAAAGGTTTTGCAACACTTACGAACTTTGGTAATAACACAGTCTATTTGATTTTTCAGGTAAAAATTACTTTCAAATTCTTCATCGCAATTTTCATCGTCAGTGTCGTAATTATCACCATTTTCATCATCCAAATCAAAGTCATCATGTTCATCATCAAACATATGTTCCCCACAATCTTCTCCGCTCTTGTTTGCTGACTGTTCCTTTTTTTTTGTATAAATTATGTCAACTACAGATAAATGTATACAATGATTTATACATAACTGTGATTTGTCCAAAATGTTTTCGCCATACTTTTTCATTACAGCAGCTCCATCGTGAGTAGAGCACACGATGTCTTTTTCAAAATTGATCCCAAATTTTTCCAATTTCACATTTATTGATAAATAAACATTTGAAGCAGTTCCTTTTTTTAGTCATTTCTTTGAGGCCCAAATTGATTATTTTATGTGACTTACTTAATAATAAGTGTTGAAAAGTGCCAAGAACTCCATATAGAAACAAAAAATGTTAAGAAACAATCAAATTATTAATATTTTTTTTCTTTTTGGAAATTTCGAATAACCGATTAATTGTTTTTTTTTAATTATTCGAACAAATATGAAAAAGAAATTTGTCGATTAACCGATTAACGATTAATCAATTGAATACCCTAGTAAGTATGCCTATTTTAGAAAAGCCTGTGATATTTCGTTTCCTTTGGCAATACGGCTTATGATGTTGTGAAAGCTCTACATCACTCCATAGGCAAAAGCTTCCTTCATCATGTAGACATGAAGGTTTGGCGATTGGAAGCTATCACGCAGTCGAATACAATCCTTACTAGTTAGTTTGCTTAATAGTACGACAAACGCATTAGTTATAATCTGGAATAATTTTCTTTCAGTGTATTTCCATATATGATTGTATTTGTATTGGTATTTTTTTCACACTAGCATTTGCAGCAAATTGTTTATATTCGGCTGCACCAACACGTTATATTCATTTCGCCCATATTCCTACATATAACACTCAGTTGTACATACAAATTCATATTAACAATTTCATATTCAGTTCGGTCAACAAGTGATGGCGGTGGAACAACTGCACACGCGTATACGACTAGTTGGGCGCAAAAAAAACTACAACTAAAACTTCCAGAGTTGCGTCGCAGCTCGGCACTCCATTGCTCACACAAAAATAATAATTAACATATTTTTTTTTGTTTGATTATTGTTATGTCTATTTATGGTTGTTGCTATCGTAGTTTCGATGTTATGATTCTGATCATAAATTGTTGGCAACTTCTGCTGTTTGTGTGAACAGGCGGACAGACGCACTGGCAATTTCAACTGCGAATACACAGATTTGTGGTCACTCCGTACATTATCGGTCGGCTGTAACTTGAAAATGAAAAAGTTGTATCACTCCCATGCGAAAACAGGAAAAAGGAAATGTTAGCACATTAAATTGAGTGCGGCAGAATTTCTTTTGAAATTCATATGCATTACACGTTTCAACCAGTGACCTTGGTTAAAGTTTACTTACATTTTTTCCAACAGACCTGAACAAAATGAAAACGAACGATTGAAATACAAATTATGTGCTTAAAATTAGGTCATTTATAAATTGCACAATTCTATAATTGTATGAATGCGAATTTTAATATTTGAATGTTTAAATACGAGTTTTTGAATATTCGAATTTTAGAATTTTTGAATATCTAATCGTTAAAATATCCCAGCAAAAAATTGAATCCAAAGAAGCAAATACTCATTACAACTTGTGATAGGGAAGTGTTGAAAAGTTGCGTAATCATCAATGAAATCAACATAGGGTTGTTATGGGAGGGAAGCACTATTTTATGACGCCTCTTCCCCATATATTCATGAGTGAAGTGGGTATAGTGGAAATTTAAATTTATATTATTAAAAAAAATTAATTTTTTATTGTATTTTTATTGATATTAAAAGTTGGTTTTTAAAAAAAAACTGGCCGCTGGTCCCGACGGCTTTGGTACTTTCTAAAAAAATCAGATAGACATGCACTGAACTAAAAGGACACCTAATATTTCGTGGAACCGAAGTTTATACATCTTCTGCCATAGACTGCAGCTTTCATAAATAGGATGACAATTGATTATCGTGTAAAGGTGGGTAAATAACAGCTTAAAACGAGCTTCTTTAAGCCGACTATCAAAAATTACATCATCCTTTAAAAATTTTTTGTAGTACTTCAAACGAACAAACTTTGTTTTAATAATTAGGAATCACAAACTTCACAAATGTGGCGATTCAAACGTAATTCAACACGACCCATTTTGGCTCTATTGCATTAAAAGTTTTCAGGAAGCATTAACAGTTTTTTGGCGATGTCACTTGGCTACCAAGATCATGTGGTATGAAGCCTTTAGACTTTTTTCTGTGGGGCTACGTCAACGACCGTGTTTACGCTGATAATCCCCAAACGTTGGAGCATTTGAAAACCAACATTAGTCAACTTATCGCCGAGATACCACCCGAAATGTGTAAAAAAGTGGTCGGAAACTACCTCAAAAGGATCCACTGCTACAACCAATCCAAAGGCGATCATTTAAATGGCATTGTATTTCATAATATCAACGTCCAGGTATTATAATAAAATAAACGTTTCATCGATATCATAGCTTCATGTGTGTTTTATTTAATTTTGGAATTTTGGAATCGAAAAATGGATAACCCTGCACAATAGCAGTATATAGGAAGACTACAAAGAACCATCTCACCTCATATGCTTTTATAGAAACCGTCCTTTTTGTGGGCGTGGTTAATAAAAAAAATGCTTTATAATATACCTATTTTATTAGAAAATGGAATAAACAGGAAAAGAGGTCTTTTCTAATACCTTCGCTTATTCGATGACACGTTATCCTCTTCTCTATTGATCACCGCAACATGTGCTTCGTTCTACGGACGAAAATCGAGTTCAAAATTTCCCGATTTAATTTTTTCATAAAATTCCTAAAAAAACATAGTTGTTTGTGGATTTAATGCAAAGGTTACACCTTTTAAAGCAAGTTTTTGGCAAGAGGCCGAGGTTAAGTTGAACAAATTGTTAAATAAAATTTTCAGCTGCATAGGAAAACATATTTCCATATGATTAAAATCAATTTTATTAAAGAAGAGAGACCCAAAAATGGCCGATGTTTTTTGAAGTAGAAACAAATACGATTTTTTTTTGTTTTCTGATATTTTTAAATAATATTTTTAAAATGAAGTACAAACAAAGATACGAACAAACAATTTCTCTCAAATTTTGTATTACAAATGGAATTTAGTGTGCAGAATCAAATCAAAGTCAAAAATACTATAGAAGGCTTACGAGGTTGAATCGACTTTATCAGAAATACGTGCGTACGAGTGGTACAGTGCATTCAAAAGCGATCAAGATGTGGTGGAAGATTTGGTTTACTATTAACATCTTCAACTTCAACTGAAATTAATTTTAACACAATATCAATTTTGATGGGTTTTTTTCAAATGTTAATAAAAATTAAAAAAAATTTATACTCATGTCTGTATACACTTCTATACATTCCGTCAATAAAACACGAAATACTTATTATTCACCAAATAATAAAACGCTTATGTCAAAGAATAGTTCAATCATCAAAACATTTTCCGGAAAAGGCTTCAGTTTTTGCAACGAATTTGCATATACGTTTTCTATCGACTAAAAGTGGGGGCCTGGTAGTGGTAATTTGATATTTGGAAAGAGAAAAAAGTCAGCCGGCGTCATGCCAGGTAAATGCAGTGGTTATTCGATAATGTTTGTGGAATTTTTTGTCAAACATTTGTTCACGATGACAGCCTTGTGAGTTTTTTGCGTTATTCTGGTGCAAAATTCATGAGTTTTGGTTACTTTTTCACATAACATATAACATCCCGATGATATTCTTTATTTTTCGCCTGACATCCTGGCAAAAATTACGAGTGCCCCAAACAGTCATAGTTAAAGAAGTCATGGTTTTCTCGGTTTCGGTTCAAAGGATACTTCAATCATCAAAACATTTTCCGGAAAAGACTTTAGTTTTCCCCACGAATATAGGTGTTCTATCGACTACAAATGTGGTCCTGAAAGTGATAATTTGATATTGGGAAAGAGAAAAAAGTCAGCCGACGTCATGCGAGGTAAAGACGATGGTTGTTTGATAATGTTTGTGGAATTTTTGGTCAAAAATTTTTGTTCACGATGACAGCCTTGTGAGTTTTTGCGTTATTCTGGTGTAAAATTCATGAGTTTTGATTGCTTTTTCACATAACATTTAACATCCCGATGATGTTCTTTATTTTCCGTCAGTCATGCTGACAAAATTTCCGAATGCCCAAACCGTGATAGTTAAAGAAATCATGATTTTCTTGGTTTCGGCTCAATTAAAAAACGCTATTCCGAATCTTGTTTAAGTAGTTTGTGCGGCAAACTCGTAATTGCATTTTTATCATCAGCTGTCTTGCGTTTTATGAATGTGTGATTGGAATTGACTTGCTCTAGCATATCTTTAACAACATTTAAGCGATTGAGTTTAAAAAAAAAAATCAGGTCTTTTGGAACTTGTCAAGCAATCGCGTAAAGTGTTGCGAACTGATACATAACTCAGGGAAAGTTCAGCGATTATCTCTCTTAAACATAAATGATGATTTAGTATCACAACTTCCTTTATTTCCTTCATTTTATCGATAGTAACTTCAGTTAAAGACGTTGTTGGCCGGCCAGCGAGAGGCAAATCTTTCTCCAAATCCTGACAGCTTTTGAATATTCTGCACCGCTCATAAGTACGCGCTTTTGGTAAAAGAGGAGAGAGATTTTTAGCGGTTCGTCGTCCAAAATTTCATTTGCAATACAAAATTTTGAGAGTAATTCTTTGTTTGACATTTTAATTCATTGTGAAAATAGCTAAAAACCCTTGAAATAGACTAATTAAATCAAGCACTGTTAAAAAAATGATAGTCCGTCCTCAGTGACAGTGACAGTCTTTTTAAAAAAGGTTTAATATAACTTTTTGATAAAATGTATATGTGAGAAAATTTCAACTTCAAATTCATGTATTCAAGTTATCCATTATGTAGACCAAAAAATTATGTCCAATGTCTTGCTTTAAAAATATATAATAAAGTCGTTTTCATATTTTTATGGCCTAAAAATATTGAATTTATATTAATTTCTATCTCCTGCTTTATGATGAAAATAAATTGTCCGTATTATAACCTTGACTTTTATCTCTAAAATATAATTCGTCTTAACATGTCGATTAAAAATGCGTTTTATTTTTGTATACTCTTGAAATTGGACATGTTAAAGATATAAATTACTTGATTTTACGAAACTCATAATTAAGTATCAGGTTACACCCAACCATCTAATTATAATTACAATGTCTGCGCAGACGTTTTGTGGCGGGCCTCATCTGCTGGTAGACATTTGGGTGATGACCTTTCGCAGTCCACCATATTCAAACCGCAATCAACAAAAGAAAAACGAAATGGAAATAATTACTTTTGTGTCTGAAATTAATGGGAACATATGAGTTAACTTTTATGAATGTAGAAATGTTTTTGTTATTATTTTTCAGTTGTTGCTGCACTCAAGCGCTTTGAAAGTTCAGAGCGCAGTGTACTCTTTAGGAGATGTTGCCTGCCATATTACAACTCCAAACGTGAGTTACTTAAGTTTTTTAGTTTCTCATCAAACTTCTGCAAACTCTATATAATGAATCTGCATGCATTAATGTGATCATTTAGATGCAGATTGTTGTACTCGTATAGTTTACAATTGTATTCACACAGGTGAGTGCATTATGAGAGCACTGACATATTGTTTAACTATTGTAATGAAAATGGTGGAAAATGTAAACATTTTCACTTTCTTTTTGCCTCAGGAAATGGAAAATTACACAATATCAAGTTAAATTTAATTAATTTATTGTAGGATTTGAAGACAAATTCATTTGGGAAGACTTTCGTTGTGTTCGTGTCTTAAGTCTTTCGTTTTAGCGTTTAGTGGTTTTACGTACGAAGGAGTAGAGTTGGGAACTATTTTGACAATAAGTCAGTAATTTGTATATTCTAAATTTAGAAATATATTTTAATTTAATTTATTTATTCAGGATTGTATTGTTAAGCCTTAAGGCCGATTTGATGAAATTACAATATTATAACGTATCTTCTCCATAATTCAATAACAACTTTACAATACTAATGTTATAAAAGAAATGTGTATCTTAATACCAGAAAAATATGATTTACAATATGACGATTTACTTCACCTACTAGAATTTTTCACTACGTATGTTTTTCGTCCCAAAATACGGAATTATTTTAATTGGAATTTACAGCTACTCCATAATATAACGCAAAATTTAATAACAGATTAAATGGTAAAAATTAGTAACTTCAAGTAATTTTTTTTAAGATTTAATTAACTAAGTAATTGAGATGCTATACAAGTAATGGCTCAAAAAAAAAAAAAAAGGAAGAAAAAATAATAAGTATAGCTATAATCATTTCCTCGTTAAGAATAAAAAAAAAAAAATATAGACGACAATATCAAAGAAAAAAAGAGCTCAAGCGGATAATTATAGATGACGAATATAATTGAAATACGCAAGAAGTCTCTTCTTGCAAGTGTTTTGGGATGAAGAAAAAAATGTTAATGTGTTTGGAAGTTTGTTAAACTGCCTGGCTACTCTTACTTGAAAAGATTTGCTCATACAGGGTGTCCGTCGGGAAAGTATACTAATTTGTTTTGCCGCCATTTTGGTAAACATTAGTCTTGACAGTTCATATTTGGCAGTCGTGAAGTAGAGGCGTGGCAAATTTATTATGAAAAAATATTTGATAAATCAACGTGTTTTGACATTTTATCAAAATCAATCATCGATTACTGTGGCGATGAGAAAGTTTGGGGCAATTTTTGTATTTATTTTCAATTTTCAATATTTATCGTGTAGTGAATGATTTCGAAAAAAGAGCTGACAGGACCAAGCATGGACCACGACATACTGTAAGATCGGCTGAAAACATTACTGCTGCTAAAGAAAGTGTTCAAAACAATCCATCAACCTTACTTCGACGCCGTGCTCAGGAAATTGGTCTTCAAAGAACAACTTTGGTCACAATTTCGCACAAGGATTTGCATTTGTTTCCATTTAAGATTCAGTTGACACAAGAGCTTCTTCCACAAGACCATTTACGCCGCCGTACATATGCCAATAGGATTACAGGTTACAGCTCGCCCATGACAACCCCGATTTTCATTAAAAAAATCATTTGAATGGATATGTGAATAAACAGAATAGACGGTTCTGGGCAATGGAAACCCCTCAAATTATTCATCAGTCGCCTTTGCATCCATTAAAAGTGACAGTCTGGTATGCAGTTTGGTCAGCAGGAATCATTTGGATCTTACTTCTTTGAAACTGAAAACGGCGTAACGGTAACTGTCAAGGGGGGACGATATCGTGATATGATTGAAAACTTTTTAATGCCACAACTGCATGCTTTGTGCTTGATTAACATTTGACATCAACAAGACGGTGCCACATCGCATACAGCCAGGATTACAATGGAATTACTGCGAGACCTCTTTCCACAACAAGTTCTTTCAAGAAATGGTAATGTTGATTGGCCTCCGGGGTCGCCTGATTTGACTGCTCCGGACTTCTTTTTGTGGCGATATCTGAAAAGCAAGGTTTATGCAAACAAACCAGAAACGCTTGAGCAACTCAAACAAAATAGTCGTGATTAAATAATGAAATACCACATGAAATGTGTGAGAATGTAATGGAAAAGTGCTCAAAAAGGCTCGCATTTGTGAGGATAACAGAGGCGGACATTTATCTGATATTGTATTCCATACATAATAGCCGACATTAAATAAAACATTCATCAATATAAAATCCATTCTCTTCCATTTAATCAAAAATTATAAACAAACAAAGTAGTACACCTTCCCGACGTATATCCTGTATAATATTTTGTGTCATGAATAATCAATGGATTAGTGTGAATTGATCGGGTAAATATATATAAGTCTACAGGAAACAGCGGTGATTGATTTTTGATAGAATTAAAAAACAAAAGAACAACCTAGAAATTGTATCACAAACGGAGACACGTGCACAATTCGACGAAGACAGAACAGATAACGTATAGCACGATTGAAGGACAACTGGATTTTCGTTATGTTGCTTTTAACTGTACCCGCATATATTTCGATACAATAATTTTGATGTGATATTATTAAATCATGTACTACTTTTCGTTTAACATGAAGCGGAATTATTAAAACGGAATTATATAACCGCCCAAGAGTCATATTCACGCGCGAAACTACTCTATTTTGTCAATACTTCGTTAATTTGAAAGTTGTGGTGAAAAATTGGACAACAAAAATTATCTACATATTAATATAACATATTGTATCATAATACATTTACCTTCCGTGATATTATATACGTAAATTAAAGTGTCTCTTTTTTAATTATTTGAAATATTTTAAATTAGTGCCAAAAATGTTCTTTAAGAAATTCGAAAGGGAAAATTGTAAAAATAACATAATGAAAAATAAAAACATAATAAATAAAATAAAATAAATAAAAACATAATAATTGTCTTTCTATGATGTAGAAGTGGTTATGAAAGCGATTAAAGTGCATAAGATCACGAATTCGATCCCCCATTCAATCATCCACCGTTTTTCCTAATATGGCCAACAATTTTTTTTTTGTGTCTTAAATGCTAGTAAAATTTTTCTTTGAACTGTAGGCCTATCCAGTGAATGCAAAAACAGAAACTTGTATAAATTTAATTGAATATCGAAAGCTACTCAAATCCTATTCCTACGATGCAATATTAATCTTTTATTTATTACTTTATAACTTAAATATTGATCAAATTCATTAGATTGATTCATTAGATTGATGATAGTCAATGTCGGCTCTTAGGGCAAAAGCATCTTTTGATAACCAATGAAATTTATTTACTCATCCCCACCTATTCCCTCAAGAATAGTTCACAAAAAATGTTGACAAAATAAATGAGGAAAGTGAAGAAAAATTTATAGATTTCACAGCTCTTTTATAGATCTGCCGACGATGAACAAAATCAAGGCAATACATCAAAAATTACAATATTTGGGTTCTGTAGCATTTCGTCAAATGGAACTGTAGATGTATTCAGTGAATGCAAAAACAGAAATTTATATAAATTTAATTGAATATCGAAAGCTACTTAAATCTTACTCCTGCGATGCAATAGTAATCTTTTATGCGTTAGTTTATAATCCAAATATTGATCAAATTCATTAGATTAACTACAACTGGAACAACCGCTGCCTAGAAAATGTGATAGTCTATGTCGGCTCGTAGGACAAAAACATCTTTTGATGACCAAAGGAATTTAATTACTCATCCTCACCTATTCCCCCAAGAATAGTTTACAAAAAATGTTGACAAAGTATGTATGTGAGGAAAGTGAAGAAAAATTTACAGATTTCACAGTGCATCTAGTGCATGAAGAAATATATCAAAAATTACAATATTTGGGTTCTGTAGCATTTCACCAATGGAACCAGTTCAACATTTTTTGTTGTTGAAATCCTGAGCCATTTGTAAGTTTAATGAAGTTTCAAAATAAAAATTGCAAATAAAAGGCGAATATTATTGCATACATACTGGTATATTCATAACATTTCCATAAATTAAAGTACTTATAAGAAAGCTGTTGCATTTCATGCTCTCGTGTCACATATCGTAAATAATTGAAGGAATTAAGTCCATTTTTTGTTTATTAGTTCTGCGATCTAAAACAATACATTTAGTCATAAAGAAAATATGACGTTTCATATCATATTATTTAATAGAGCTTTGTACTAAAACTAATATCGATAAGAGTCAAGAAGCACTGTTAAAAAAGGAGGTGTTGTGTATTCAGGACTCTACGATGTCCGTGTAGTGTTGTGTGTACCTATGTTGGTGGATGCGTATCACCTCTGAGGTGATACACGCTAGCTTATTTTCATAAAGGCGCGAGCTCGCGCACTTAAACCAATGCTCAAGAGCACTTATAATAGTGAATCTGAAAAGAAAAACCAGAAGGTCAGGGAATGGTGTCATCTTTATTTATATCGTTATTATTATTATTTGTTCTGCCGCCAGCGACCGAGAAC
This sequence comes from Philornis downsi, assembly GCA_019455685.1. Taxonomy (NCBI): domain Eukaryota; kingdom Metazoa; phylum Arthropoda; class Insecta; order Diptera; family Muscidae; genus Philornis; species Philornis downsi. The sequence continues at coordinate 153,865 of JAHXMU010000462.1, read as the reverse complement.
CAAACCAAAATACTGCTCAGAAACAGGAGTCAGCAAAAACAACCACATATTTCCGCATAGGAAAAAATGCAACGTTAGCGCAAATCCTGTTGACCTACGTTCGTCATTTCCTGGGTTATTAATGTGCCAATGCTCCCGTAACACATTCCGTATAGAGAAAAATGCACCGTAAACATTGACCTACATTAATTACTTCAGCTTTTGGGATGTTGCAACAACAGGGTAATTTGCTGCGATATCAAAATGATTCCCATTCTCAAGTGACAGAACCTTACAGCTACGATATGCGCTAATGGTGACAATAATATGACAACTTACAAACTATTTATCACAACAGAGGACTTAACCTCATTTTGCACCACCGAAATTGCAGGGCTGATATTTCCATCATAACTTCCCAAAAAAATATAGAAAACAAGTGCAGAAATTTTAGTCAGGTACAATGACTTACATATACATCATCAAGCGTCCTTTTCTCTTTGCGAAAACCTAAAATGATGTTATTTTTATTCTAAATATTGTTTCCTTTATTGATGTTATTTCCTTTCTAAATATTTAGAAAATCTTACTAAATTTTGAGCACCATAACAGTATCTTAAACATTTGTTCATAATGCGAGCTGCCCAAATGGCGAACAATAGTTTAAACTTTAATAAACTATTATGAATTATATCATAACTATTTCAAACTACGGTCGTACGATTGCTTTGGACACTTTTCTGGAAATGGGTATAGAGTGCAGGGGAGTGTTTATAAGTCGGTACAACTGACTTAAATTTCTGTGTTAGTTTTAATGTTTATAACAGGGTGGCGCAATAGAACGTGCATATTGCATCATCTTTTTTTGCGGGGTGGAAAAGGGCCGGCCGGGCCCCCGGCGGCCGTTTGGAGTTTTAGTTGCTATGAATCACTTCGACGGGAAGCGTCGTGCATTTTACGAGAACTCTCGTTCATATACATATTGCTACTAGGCGACTATATTGTGCTGAATATGGACTACGGCGAATTAGTGAAGCTCCGAGTGCTAATTTAATTAAAATATGGGTAAAGCGTTTTGAATAGACCGGTTCAACATTTAAACCACAAGCAAATGGTCGCCCAAGAACATCCAGGACCAAAGACAATGTTGAGAGAGTTATGGAGTCAGTACGAGAAAATCCACAAATGTCGACTCGCAAGAGATCGTCTGTCTTACAATTATCGCGACGAAGTTTGCAACGAATTTTAACATTGGATCTTAAACTGCATCTATATAAGCTGCAATTAACACAAGAATTGAAAGAGTCTGACTTCTTAGCAAGGCTCGCTTTTGCTAATGAAATGCTTAATCGATTTCCCAATTTTGACAATATCCTTTTCTCTGACGAGGCTCATTTCCTTATGAATGGGTTCGTAAACCGTCAAAATTGTCGTTACTGGAACAGTGAAAATCCCAAAATCAAACACCAGAAACCATCGCATAGTCCTAAAGTGACAGTATGGGCAGCAATCTCTGGCAGAGGAATAATTGGTCCTTTTTTCTTCGAAAATGCGCGGGGCCTAAACGTCACGGTTAATACGGAACGCTATGTTGAGATGTTGGACGGATTTTTGGCTCCAGAAATTGAAAGTTCAAGAATAGTGAATTCCAAAACTTGGTTCGAACAGAATGGAGCTACCTGTCACACATCAAATGACTCCATGGCGGTGGTGAAGCAGATGTTCCCTGGCAGACTGATTTCGAAAAGAGGTGATATCCCATGGCCCCTACGTAGTCCAGACTTGACGCCTCTTGACTTTTTTTGTGGGGATGCCTCAAACACAAAGTCTACAGTAATAATCCAAGAAACATCGTTCAGCTCAAGGAGAATATCCGTGGTGAAATGACAGCCATTATACCAGTATTACTGAAGAAAGTTTTCAATAATTTTCGTTTGAGGAGTGCCGTCGTAGAGAGGATCACCATTTAGATGATGTTATTTTTAAAAAATAAACTCCATTTATTACTCTACAATGC
>JAHXMU010000462.1:141378-151859 GCA_019455685.1 Philornis downsi | reverse complement strand
AAAAAAAGATGATGCAATATGCACGTTCTATTGCGCCACCCTGTATTTAACAAGTGCATGAAGTGCGCCAAATTTAAGTAAATTCAGTACTAATTCTTGAAAGATATAGAACTAAGAATATTTATGGGCAATATATTCGGCAATTGGAATGGAATGAAAAAATACCAAAAAGGGCGTAGTTGCTTGGTCGCCTTTGCTCAAGTTTTATCAAATATCAGAAATTAATGCAATGAACAAAAATTTAGGTTATTGTATTGTACTAATTAAAAACTACAGAGAACAGAGTGAATTTTGGAAATGCGACTAATTTGTATCTGAAGTACAGGGTGGCACACGAATCTTGCTACTGTCAACTGTCAATGGGGACCATTATTTAAAGATATTGAATGAGTTTTTTTTTTAACCCAGAACTGCGTCGAAAACGTATCCATTTTAGCAGCATTCCAGCAAGACGGAGCAACTGCACATATAGCCAGACATATAAACATATTTTCCGGCTAACTAATTCTCACTTTATCTTCAAAATATTTAACTTGTTATAAATTTCTTGGAAAACCATCAATAATGATACCCGTCTTGTCAGACATCTGCCTTAAATTTTTGTTTCTAGTAGCCAGACCGGTTATGGTTTAACGGGTACAGTTCAACGAAAATTCTCAAACAAATTAATATTCAGAAACTCCACTTTCTGGTGGCCTCCAAGGTCACCTGACCTGACTGTACCAGACTTATTTTTATAGGGTTATGTCAAGCAATTGGTGTACAAAACGAAATCAAGGAATTTGACTGAATTGAAGCAGTCCATTAAAACAATAATTGAGGTGGTCCAGCAATGAATAATTTTGCGATCAGGTGTCGCATATGCGTGAACAAGCATAGAGGTCATTTACGGTCTATCATCTTTCATTTTATATAATTAATTGGTTATTAATTATATAAAATAAAATTGCATTTTCTATACAATAAAAAAATAAATAAATAAATGAAATATATTGATTAAAAATAAATTATTTTGTTTTCTTATTGTATTGCAATTGGCAAGTCACCGTGTACTGGAAAAGGTGTTGCAAAGCCGGTTATTCTCATCTTCTTATAAATTATATACTCAAAAATTGTCGAAACATTTGTTAGTTTGGCATTCGTTCTGTAACACGTAACATCATTCTTTTTACTATCTTTAAAAATTGGTGTTATGCACGCCTACTTCTATATATCAATAAAGTTGCCTTGCTTTAGTGAAGAATAAATTTTAATTCTTCAAAGGTTAGCAAAGCAAAGCAAAGGTTAGTGACGAAACTCATTTCTTTAGTAGATAAACACAAATCCCGTCAGAATCCGATTTATAGCTGGTTTTTAAGTGCATAATTCCGTCGTACACCTCATCCTCAGTGAGTTCTAGGACACCACTGTCTAGCATTCCAAACAAATTTGATTATCAAGCTGTATGGGCCAATGAAGGTACAAAATTTGATTTCAAAAAATTACCAAACAAGTAAATATATACTGCATTCTTATTTTGATGTGAGGAAGCTTGTTTCCGATTGTTAACAAACGAAAATAAACGTAATCATTTGGCTATTTCGATGTTAAGTCTTTCGTATGATCGTAACTTATATCCATTACAACACACTAGAGTTTAAGGATCATTTCCTGCCAACAAGGCAAATTGCATCGATTATTCAAATAGACTGAGAGCTGATGAAAGAACTCAAGGCTGAAGCAAAAATAATTGTGCATTTAGAAGGAAGAAGTTATTTTTCATCAGAAAAACGCACCGGCACACTAGAGTGTAGTCGCCATGGCAAAATTGTATAAATAGTGCTACGAATTGGTTTTCCATCCACTGTAACCCTTCGGTTTGGTCCCCAGTTAATTATCCTTTTTCAATTTTAAAGAAATGGCTTGGTAGAAAGAGCTTTGTGTCAAATAAAGAAGTCATCTGTAAATCTATTGCCAGTTTTCTGCATCTCGACAAATCATATTATTAGGTCGAGGGCACAAAAATTAAGTGAATGTGCCAAAAAGCTAATTGTATTGAAAGTTAAATTGTATTTTACAAAAAAGCTTTTGTTTTCCAGCCTAGACAGTCAGTTTTTCAGCCTCTTATCTTGAGTTGTTATAACAGAAATTTAAAATTCCTACATAGGAATCTGTAGCCATAACAACAAATAGAATTCTTATAAATTCGAAATTATATTGGAGCTAAAACAATGAAAATTTTTGTTAGATGACTGTTACAGAATGAAAAATATTTTACTCAACTTGATAGATGTAAATACTAAAATAGCCTAAAGGATGAAATATCGAATTTACGGCTGTTATAAAGGGTGTCCCAACAAGAACGCAAGATTTAAATGACTGATACAGCAATTGATTTGTTTCTCTGGCTGTATGACATGTGGCGCCGTCTTGTTGAAACCACTTCTTCAATTCTAGGCACGAAAAAACTGGTTATCATTTCACGATACCGAACACCATTGACGGTTTGCGCTTGATATGCCTCATTTTTATAAAAAAGTTCCAATGATTCCTCCAGTCCAAAATCCACACCACACAGTGTCAGTGACACGTTGAGGATGCATTTGCTTCTCGTGAATCACCTAAGGATTTTCCTCACCTTAAATGCGACAATTCTGCCTATTGACGAAGCCATCAAGATGAAAATGGGCAAAATCAGCATTTTCATGTTGTCTCTCCAATACCCAATTAACGAACTCCTTTCGCTGTCCATGGTCAGCTGGCTTCAGTTTCTGAGCCAATTGAACTTTGTATGCATGAAGATGTAAATCTTTCGTCAAGATTCGCTGCATAGTGGATTTGGAGACACCAATTTGCTGAGCTCGGTGTCGAATTGAGATGGATGTAGTTTGAGCGACATCATCACGTACAGCTACGACATTTTCGGTCGACCGACCTGGTCGAAGGCGCGTTGTTGTCTTTACATCACTAACAGACCCAGTTCCGTCAAATGTAGTATTCATTGATCTCTTTACAGTAGACTCTTTTTTAGCATTATTGTGACCTCAAACTGATCGCAATTTGCGAACTGTAGCCGCAAAACTTTCACCATTTTGGTAAAACAATTTTGCCATGAGAATGCGTTGTTCATTTGTATAGCGCTCCATTTTTACTAACCTCGTACCTTCCACTAGCAAACAATAACAGTTGTTGAAATGTCAAACAATGACACTTCGAATGGCGCCAAATTTAAATCTTGCGTTCTTGTTTGGACAAACTTTAGAAAATTTTCAAAACATTACAAAAACCGATTGAAAAAAGTTACGTTTTTTAAATGAATCAGACATATATAAATTCTTTAACTTACAGTCGTCTAAATTTATATGACATCAACTCCGATTTCAACATTGTAACATTTTGCAACTCCAGCTCCAGTTAAATGTCTGAGACATCATCTCCAAGGTTTCGACATCGACTTTGCATTATTACAATTTTCCGCAGGTAAAAAAAAAAAATTAAGAAATAATAATTTACCACCTGAAATTGCATATATTTGAATGAGGAATACGATTATTTCGCAATGTTCCAATCGGAATGAAATACTCAATATACTTTTTAGCCAGTAGAAATTTGTATGAATAAAAAAATAAAAACAACAACTTTAATGTCAGCCACAGCAACATCATCACCAATCAATAATTTCAATAGATGTTGCTACTGATGGCTGCTTCTTTAGCTGGAAGCTGGAAAAATATCTTACAACAAAATAAGTCAATTTGGTCTAAACTGAATGAAAAGCCGGTGGGGTCCACACACGCACACAAATACTCGTACAGCAGCCAAAGTATTTGCTACCAGTACTAATGTCGACTTGTGCAAAGGAACGACGTTTTGTGAAAACAAGAAGAAGCAGAAGAAGAAGAAGAGGAAAAAACACAACAGTTGTACTGCCTTATTGGCTGTATTGCGCCGAAGTCCAGACAACTCGACCACAAACATATCAAGCAAGCAACCAACTAGCCACTAGTCAGTCAGCCAGCCAGCCAGCCAGCGATTCAGCGCCCATAAACCAGCATCTGTAAGAGCCAAGTTAATATTAAGTTGGCATTTAAATTGTCAGTACGGTTTGGGTGTTCGTAGCGATCGGTTGGATAACGAAAAAGTGAGCTCTCGCGAGAAAACGCTAAAACTGACAAAATAATTGCATCTTGCTCAAAGTGTTTGTGTCGCAAAATCTCAAAAAAAAGAAAATTTAACAAGTGAATGTAAGAAATTAAAACAAAGGAAGAAAGGATAACGCATGCAAATCCTTCACAAGTAGCAAGCAAAAAGTTTAACTAATTTGCTGGCTTGCAAATAAATAATAAATATTGATTATTGTAATTTCAAATTTATATGTTTCATTTTAAACTTCTTCTCCTTGTAGTTTATGTCAAAATAAAGTAACGGTCATAAAGGACCTTAAAACAAAACCAAAACTTATAACAACACAAATAAAGATCATGGTGCTACACCTAAAGTCAGCCAATATGCTTTATGCACTTGGATTAATATACTTAAGTTGTAAGTATTAAACGAGTTATAAGAAAATTAAAAAAAAAAACTGATTTTTTAAACATATCTTTGCTTTAAACATACAAGCGTTAAGACTCCACAGCAGCAGAAATAACAACTAAAACAAGAAATCCAAATGCCGTACAAATCTTTGTTTTATCTTCATAACAATTCAAATACATTTAGCGGAAAACAATCAAAATAGCAAAAGTCGATTGGGGGAACCCAAAACGAAAGACCCAAGACACGAACTTTGTATTTGTTGCTTTACAAAGCGACCTCATTTATGTCCGTCGGTGGCCTATCAAGCAGCTGCCTTTTTCTGCTGCTTTGTTTCTTCATAAAATTTTAATTGTTTTTTTTTTTCTTTTTGTTTGTATTCAAATTAACTAATATGTCGCTATCATCTTTATCGTTCGTTCGTGTTTGCATTAATTTTCCTTGATACAATTTCGAAAAGACTTTCTGGTTATTGCATCTAATTTAACGTTGTTGCCATCGAAATAACACGGAGAAAAAAAAAAACAGTTGTCGGTGAAGATCTTGAAGATAATTATGATGATGATGATTATCTGTCGTGTTGCGACCTCTTTCGAAACTTGTAAGGCGATTAAGCGTATTTGGGATGCGAATAAATTAAAATTGTGTAAAGATTGACCTTTTATTCAAAGTGATTAATGTGAAGACCGTTTCAAATCGGATACTAATGTTATGAAAACGCCAAATATTGTAATTTTTAGTTTTAAACCATATATTTTGGGATATGGTCTCTAAAAATGGATATTTATGGCATGTAGTAATATTAGGAAATGTTGGTAAGATTGAAATTTTAGGTTAAAAACCTAAAACCTACGGGTTAATATTAATGTGATCTCCAAAATAACAGTGTTTAATTAGCTTCACGTTATCTCCTTAGTGTTTATTGCCAGCTGAAGAAAGTAAATCTCCACTTTTTCCTATAATAATAGACAGAAAAGAAGTTTAATGATGCCACTTAGCGTGTAGAGTTTCTGATAGATGACCATATCATACACATAACAATGGAAATTTGTAAAAAAAAACAACCTTAAAAATGTATAAAAATCACTCCTTCTGTTACCGCCCATAAAAGTGACCGAGTTATCCTATTTATTGACATTTTAGGCTTTATTCAGCTTATTTATAATGATCCAGTGATCCAATTTGGTTGAAATATGCACTGTTTTGTTGGACAATTTCTTGTCAGTTTAAACGGAATTCCATTACGACTCTTTCATAAAAAGCTTCATCCTAATTGGCAAAAAATACACCAAAAACACACCAGGATGTTTGTAGCGGTCATGATTTGTATGCCTTAACAGAACACATGTGACGAAGTTGTTTCACGGAATTCCTTTCTGAGAATTTCACGCTCAAAGGTTACCACCGGAGCGATCAGCCAAGTCAGCTTGATGATTACGGAATCAAAGCCGTTATCGAGTCACATACGTAGACACGTTTCTATTCAAGAAGTTGTAAAGCAGATGAATTTCAATTGGCTTGAATCTGTCAAAAATATCGGTATTTGGATTCCGCACTAGCGGAAGGAAGCATTCGAGATTTATTGCTTAAAAGTAAGCAAAATAATTCGATTTTAAAACGCATTTTCCCTGGCGATTGCAAATGGTTTCTTTACAACTATGTCAATTGAAATAGATCCTGGCCCCAGCAAGATGTCAATTTGTTGTTGGCTTTTAAGGGAGTGGTTTACTTTAAGATGCTTCCAAAAAAACCAAACTATAAGCTCTGAGGTCAATTGTCAACAATTAATGAAGCTTGATGAAACTTGAAGCTGAAAGAAACAAATACATCATGTGTTAAATTGCAAAGACGTGATTTTCTACCATGACAGTGCTAGGCCTCACAAATCTTTGCAGACTCGGCAAAAAAATATTGTAGCTTGGAAGGGAGGTGACGCCACATCTATCTTATAGTCCTCATCTGAGACTTTCGGAATTACATTTGTTTCGGACACTGCAAAAACTCTTTAATAGAAAATCCTACAATACTGACAGTATTTTTCTAAGAAAGACCAGTCAGTCTTTCAATTTGAGATCAAAAAGTTGCCTGAATAAAGGCAGAAAATCATTGAACAAAATATCACTTAAATTATAAAATAATATAAATTATAACATTTGAACTTAAATTTACTCTAAATAAAACAAACAAAAAAAAATACTCTTGAAAATTTGTAAAAAAAATACTTAAAAATTTATAAAAAAATCGACTGATTTATGTTACTTTTTTATTCTCAGATTCATATTATAACATTGTGTAAGCCTAAAATACCCAATCAGAAATCATACCAACATTTTATGTTGCTGGTTTTTTATCGTTCACAGATTCATATTAAGTGAAATTATTCTGTTATTTATTTTGAAGAGTAATTTGGAAGTGAACGATAAATGTTGACATTTTTTGGTATCTTTAAGCTCCATTTAGTGGTTCCTCGCAACAGAAGGAAGAGTGCGAGAGGGTGGATAAAGAATAAATTCAATCAATATGATTTATTACATCATTAGTTTAGATTTCTATAATCATTTTGTAGATGAAATCAAATGGGAGATGAATAATTAATCGATATCTATTCATGTAAGCTTCAGTAATCATCAAATGACTAGCATTTTTTCTTTCCAAGTGTAATCCTTTGTACAAAACTTGTAATTAAACATTTAATAATGATTTTTTCGAAAATTTTTTTTAAATTTACCCCAATACTAGATAATGTCTACAGATTGTATATGTAAAATTTAAACAAAAAAATTGAAAAACTTAAACAATTGTTGGACTCACAAAAAAAAAAAACAAACCTATGGTGGCTGTATCATCAGCGTACGCAAGTAACATGCGGCCTTTATTCAAGGCAGATCCAATCCAATTTATATAAGCCTTCATTACTCTCATTTCCTTAAGTACGCTTCAGAAATAGGTTAGGTTGGTGTGGCAGTCTGAATAGATAGACTCACTTAGACCACATAGTCCATTGTGATACCACGAAAATTAGAAATATAGATGGACCTAGTTTCCCCCGTTGAACCGTCTTGAGCTTCCCAAGAAACTCTTAAGTCGGACAATATCTATATCGTCCAGATCTCCTAGGTCCCTAAAGGAATAAAAGCCCTAAAGAAATATGATCCCCTCCTGTTCGCCAGGGAGGGGCAATTGCAGAGAAGGTATTCTATATACTCCTCGATTCGTACAGAAGGCAGAAGGCCTTCATTCTCTGCAGAAGTCACTAGTCCCAACCTTCAGCCTTACTGCATGTCTTCCAATCAGACAGTGTCCCGTCATGACGGACACAAGTAATAAGACGTCGGATCTTGATTGCAATAACAGTCTGTGTGAACGCTTCAGATCTAGTCGAGGCCACATCTGCCTGGATTGGTTACAGCCTCGGACAGACATCCACCTACTATTTGTTGCTAAATATACTCTATTTCGCAGTAGGAGACAGTGACGGGTTATTTTCCGGTTTCAAAAGTTAAGATAATTAAAACACATATACGATGGCGGTCACAAAACTAGCGATCTGACGTATTGATTGTGTCAGTAGATTGAACAAATTATTTTGGTGAAAAGTGGCAACCTTATAAAACCTATGTTTAAGGTCTCAAGGCACCACGTTGTTTAGTTTTTTTTTTTTTTTTGAGGCATAAAAAGTAAATGGTCTCAACAAATTTTTAAACATGGGAAAAATTGGTCACCGTAATGTAGTTCAATGTTTCAATTTGGAAGGTCTCAGTTAGATTATTGTCTGCAAGAGTCTCCTCCTTCGTTTACGACTGTAAAATATTGTGTAGCAGAGTTTAAACTAGGCCGTACTAGGCTGTCAAGACCAATACGGTACTGGTCGACCAATTGAGCTGTCCTCGCCAGACACGGTTAAGAAAATCCACAAGCTAGCTAGCTAGCGTAAGCTAGCTGAAATGATAGATATTTGAAAAGTGCTATACGAGTACATCGTATATTAACCGAAGATTTGAAGATGAAACAGCTGTGCACAAGATGGGTGCTTTCAATAGAGCAAAAACAGCGTCGTGAAGATGTTTCAGTAGAGTGTTTGGCGACGTTTTACTACAACAAAGCCGAATTTTTACGTCGATTTATAACCATGGATGAGACATGGGTCCACCACTTCAAACCTGAGACAAAAGAACAGTCAAAGTAGTGGACTGGAATGAGAGAATCGTGTTCCAAGAAGACGAAGACGGTTTCATCTGCAAGCAAGGACATGGCGTCTGGATTATTTTTATTGATTATCTTCAGGAAATAGACTGCATGTGGCGAAAAAGAAGGTATTGGGTCATCAAGACTATGATCTAGTTCACACATCCACTATTGCAATGGCCAAAATTAATGCATTATAGTTCACATTGCTTCATCACGCAACTTATTCGCCAGATTTAGCTCCCTCGGACTATTTTCTATTTCCAAATTTGGAAAAAACCGCACCGTTGGCCAAAGATTTGCCAACAATGAAGAGGTGGAGTATGCGGTTGATGGCTATTTTAAGGAATTTGAGAGTTCTAACTATAAACAGGGTACAGAAGCTATTGAATATCGCTGGAAATAGTGCATCGAGCTAAAAAAAAGATTTTGTTGAAAAAATGTCTCGTTGGTAAAAGATTTGTCAACAACAGGTGGAGTCTGCAGTTGATGGCTATTTTAAGGAATTTGATAGTTCTTACTATAAACATTATGCAGAAGCTATTGAATATCGGTGGAAAAAGTGTATTGAGCTAATAAAGAAGATTATGTTGAAAAATAAGGACAGTTTTTCTCAAGCGTTTAGTGTATTTTTTGTTAAGTTGGTTAGCTTTGGGACCGCCTTTGATACATGTTGGAGAGTTCGTAAGCTGCGAATTAATCACACTTTTGGTGCCTGTCCAACCTTTTTTCGTCCATTTGCTAATATGAAAAAGAAAAACTACAAGAAGAAATATATAAAGTAAACAAAATGCCTATATTGGTAATCTTCGAAATCTTCAAACAATATCTCAGTTGGAATTTTGCTACACTTTTTGTACTTGTGTAGCTCGCTAAAGTTTACATGTAGAATTATTACAAGCCGACATACGTACGGTCACTACAAACTCAGTTAGAATTAATCACGTTTGGTTTTGTAAAATGTTCATTACATTTTCTAGTTTTACTTTAACGTAAAAAAATACATTTAGATAGGCTTACAGAGTCTATAATTTTTAGTTTGGTTTTTTGTTTTTTGACATTCTATTCCGACCTTAATTTGGTTGATGCGAGCAATTAATGTTCATTTTGTATTTAAACGATTGCAACAATGTGAGATGACATCAAAAGTTATTTTTATTAACACCATTTTTTAGTAACTCTTAAATTACAACAGAAAATGTAGTAATTGCTTAACCAGGCTCTCACATTAGTCAGCTTATCTACAGTTTATTATTATTTTTTTCTAGTCACGATTTTCTAACACATTTCCTAATTTAAGGTTGCAAAATTTAAAACTTTCGTAAACTAATACTAAAACCAATAGATGTATTTTACAAACTGCCAAGTTGTAGTTATTACAATAAAATTAAAATTAATGTTCATTGATTTGACAAGTCATTTTGAAAATGTCATAGAATTCTGGGAATGCTAACAAAGGGTCTAATTTGAATACGATGACAGTACAATTAAAAAAAAGTACCCAGAATTTTAAACAACAGGAAATATTTGGGTTTAAAACCCCAGTAGAAAATTGTCTGAAAAACGACAATTAGGTTGTTTGGAGATACAACAAAATTAGTTAAAACTTACTAGGAAAGTAGTACAAAAAAGGTTTTAATCGAACAACAATTTCTTCAGCAATGAAGATCATTTCTCACTCGGAGGTTACGGGTTTAAAAACCCAGTAGAAATTTGTCTGAAAGCTTGTGTCCATATTTATTTCTTTGATTCACGATAATTAGGTTGTTTAGAGATACAACATT
>JAHXMU010000462.1:93267-141368 GCA_019455685.1 Philornis downsi | reverse complement strand
GACGTAACCACCGAGTGAGAAATGATCTTCATTGCTGAAGAAAATGTTGTTCGATTGAAAGCTTCATTGTCGCATATAGAGCTCGGAGAGCCTAAAAGTAATTGTGAAAAAACTATTGCATCCGGAAAAAATGAACGTAATTTCATGTTTTGGCGACATCAATTGACCACCAAGATCATGCGATTTAATGCGGTTAGATCAAAAGTTGGAGCATTTGAAAACCAACATTCGTCAAGTTATCGCCGAGATACCTCCCGAAATGTGCGAAAAGGTGGTCGAAAATTATCTCAAAACGATCCACTGCTGCAACCATTCCAGAGGCGGTTTTTTAAAGGACATTGTATTTCGTACATAATGGTGAAATCCAAGCAATATAATGAAATAAACATTTCATGGAAATCATAGATTTATGTGTGATTTATTTAACTTTACTTGAAAACGAAAAATGGACAACCCTATAAACTGCACCAAATTTACGTCGACCTTTACAAACAAACCGCACAATATGCCATCTTCTGATGCAGATACCAGCTATTGCTACCACACCAACAATTTTAGTTAAATATTAGCAGTGTTAACAGGGTTACCAGAGTGCTGACAAATCATGAAAGATGTCATATTGCTCGATATTTAAACATATACGGAAAATACGTACGTATACGTAGTTGATATAAACTAAAATTTCAACTATATCATTAGTTGATACGATTACGATTGATGCGATTTAGTTAATATTCACTAATATACACAAAATAAAAAATTCCAAGTTTTTTTTACGAAATTGAAAATTCAATGCCAATGGATGTAATAAAATTATTTAACAGTAGCTAACAACAATTTCCTTCTGTTTTGAATGCACGTTGAAGGTGCTGTAGGATAAACCAAATGTAATGTTTTAATACGTTGCCCAAATCTATATATTAGAATTCTTTAAGTAAAGACCAAATATTACTGAATGTTTTCAGCAACATTAGGACTTCATCCAAAGTTACATAACTCTAATTTTGTGCAGTTGGAAGTGAAATAACCAATTATACGATTTTCATTTCAATTTCTATCAAATATGTTTGGAAGACACCTTTCGAATAAATAAATTCTTATACGAAAGTCAAATCTAAGACGGCATTCATATATATAAGTGTCTCAGAAGAAACCTTTTTCCAGAAAACTGTCTTATAAGAAATTTTTATAAAGGAAAGTGACTACGTGAAAATATATTTTTCACATAGACAATAGTTTTCGAAAACAATTTTGCTAATGAAAACCAGCTTCTGCACAAAAAGTGTCCTAAAAGATGTATCTGTATGAGATATGTTTTCAATATATTTTTTTTTTTTCAAGCAACAACTTCTAAACCAACATTTTCCTCCAAAACAAAAGTGTTTGCAAGAAATTTCTACTAATCTATAAGAAAAGATACCCAAAGAGCATTCTAACAGATTTTTTCATTCAGAATGCCTTGCGAGGCACTTCTCTTTTTAAGGAAGATACTTTCATAAAACAGATTTATCTTGGGAGGCACTTTTACATTGAAGAGAGTATTAGAAAAGGGCCATAGAAGACACGTTTGCTGTATATAGAGAAGTGTCATAAATACATTTTTTAATATAGAAAAGTATCACGAAAATCAGTTTTTATACAGAAAACGGAGGTGAGAAAAACACTCTTTTTATATAAAAGTGTCATGAAAAATATCTTTCGACCAGAAAAGTGTCTTATAGAAAAGTATCTGTAAAGACACCTTTCTTATAGGTCGTCATCATTGCTCTTATAGAAATTTATTATTGAGAACGAAGCAAAGGAAAGGAAAATGCCATTGATAGAAAGTGTCGCTTTTTCTTTTAAAAAAGTGTCATTGTGTCATTTTTCTCATAAGAAAGTGTCATTGACAACACCTCTTTTAATAAAAATGTTTTAGAAGAATCTCTTTTTTTAAGCAGAAGAGTGTTGTTGAAGAAATTTTTCGCATTAGAATTTCTTTTTTTAAATAGAAGAGTGTTGGTGAAGACATTTTTCGCATTGGACTTTCCTTTTTTTTAAATAGAAGAGTGTTGTTGAAGACATTATTCGCTTTGGATTTTCGCTTTCTTTAAATAGAAGAGTGTTGTTGAAGACATTTTTTCGCAATGGATTTTCCTTTTTTTAATGGAAAAGTGTTGTTGAAGGCAGTTTTCACATTGGATTTTCCTTTTTTTTAATAGAAGAGTGTTGTTGAAGACATTTTTCTCATTGGATTTTCCTTTTTTGTTTAATAGAAGAGTGTTGTTGAAGACTTTTTTCGTAATAGATTTTCCTTTTTTTAATAGAAGAGTGTTGTTGAAGATATTTTTCGCATTTTAAGGTGTCATTGAAGACATTTTTGTTGTAGAAAAGTGCCGTAAAAGATATTTTTCTTGCAGAAAAGACTCATGGGAAATAATTTTCATATAGAAAAGTGTTAAGAAATAAATTTTTCATATGGATAAATATCATGAAAGGGGAGCTTCCTATAGAAAAAAATAATTAATATAGACAAGTTTTTTTCCATTCATTTTCTTTATTGTATTTTTCTTTTGAAATTTAATTTAGAAACGAAGTGGTGTGAAAAACGTTTTTCAAATAAACAAAAATTTCGAAAGCCTGTTAAAATATCCTTTTTGTAAAGAAACACGACTTTCAGGAAACTATTAATCAAGAATCATTTATATTAATATTTTCGAACAACATTTAAATAGAAACTGATTTGGAAGACATCATTACTATAGAAAGTTGGCTTTCCTATATGAACGGAATACTAAACCTACTTTCGTATATAAGAAGTTTCTTTCAAAACTATTCTTCATATAAAAAGCATTTTCCAAAGCATCTCTTCATAGCAAAAAAGTTTATTTAAGACATTTCTTAAAACAAAAAGTATTTCTCAGGATATTTCAGCTTAAGATATTAAACGTATTTCTAACAAATTCATTATCCATGAATGACTTTGATGAACTTTAGAATGGAGGGTATAGAACCTACTTTATGTCATAAATATTATTACTTACTACTAAATAAATATTATTGTTGATCTCTGCGTTTAAAATTATTTGATATTGGTTTTCATCAGACCGATTTCAAAACAATAACAAATTTTGTAGACAACTTCATTAATAAAAAGTTCTATAGGAGATAAATGTTCTATTGCCAGTAACTTTAATTGTTAATTTAAGTTATTAAAAATTATCTAAGAATTTTTTTAATTACATAACTGTGAAATTTTTTCTCTGGTCGCATTTAAGATGGATTAATATTATAACTATAGAAATCTATACAATAAAATATTTGACGAATTTTTTGCCAGTTTTCAAATTAGCGGATTGTCGAAGAGTTCTTATGCATATAAAGGGTGTCGCAACAAGAACGCAAGATTTAAATTTGGCGCCATTCGAAGTGTCATTGTTTGACATTTGAACAATTGTTATTGTTTGCTAGTAGAAGGTACTTGGTTAGTAAAAATGGAGCGCTACACGAATGAACAACGCATTTTCCTTGTGAAATTGTTTTACCAAAATGGTGAAAGTTTTGCGGCTACAGTTCGCAAATTGCGATCAATTTGGGATCACAATAATGCTCCAAAAGAGTCGACTGTAAATAGATTAATGGATAAATTTGCCAAAACTGGGTCTGTTCGTGATGTAAAGACAACAATGCGCCTTTGACCAGGTCGATCGACCGAAAATGTCGCAGCTGTACACCGAGCTCAGCAAATTGGTGTTTCCAAATCCACTATGCAGCGAATTTTGACGAAAGATTTGCATCTTCATGCATACAAAGTTCAATTGACTCAGGAACTGAAGCCAGCTGACCATGGACAGCGAAGGGAGATCGTTAATTGGGTATTGGAGAGACAACATGAAAATGCCGATTTTGCCGATAAAATCATCTTCAGTGACGAGGCCCATTTTCATCTTTATGGCTTCGTCAGTAGGCAGAATTGTAGCATTTGGGGTGAGGAAAATCCTCGAGTGATTCACGAGAGGCAAATGCATCCTCAACGTGTTACTGTGTGGTGTGGATTTTGGACTGGAGGAATCATTGGACCTTTTTTTATGAAACTGAGGCATGGCAAGCGCAAACAGTTATTGGTGTTCGGTGTCGTGAAATGATAACCAGTTTTTGTGTGTCTAGAATTGAAGAAATGAATGTGGAGTGCATGTGGTTTCAACATGACGGCGCCACATGTCATACAGCCAGAGAAACAATATCTGTGTTTTATTTAAAATTTAAATCTCGTTCTTGTTGGGACACCCTTTATTTAGATCATAACCAATAATTCAATTTAGTGTAATTTGCAAATGCAAAGTTAATCACAGAAACTAACAAATAAATTAATTACGGTTTGTATGGGCACAAAACTTATTAAGACCATTTAATATTTGATGGAGAAAACCTAAAAATAAAAATAAAAAAAAACAAAGTAATAAAAAGTAATACAGCATTAAACAACACTAAGCAATATACATCGTAATTAATACCAAACATAAAATTTAACATGTTTTAGCAAAGTAAAAAATCATGCACTGATTTTGATGAGATTAATCCAGGTTTAATCTCTGGCGGTGTTTCTGTGATACAACTTAGTAGAGAGATAGTGGACTGCATATGAGATTGGTTTGGAGTTGATTAATTGAGTCTCAATTCTTACGTGCTGGACAGTAAGTTCTGG
Source organism: Philornis downsi (assembly GCA_019455685.1). NCBI lineage: Eukaryota > Metazoa > Arthropoda > Insecta > Diptera > Muscidae > Philornis > Philornis downsi. The sequence goes on along the minus strand of JAHXMU010000462.1, from coordinate 136,684 downwards.
GCTAAAGAATTGGCTGGTTTAGAATAATTGCATAATTTATCAGACTTGAGAAATTATACAATTAAATTTAAGATTTAATATATATAAAATATATAAAAAGACGGAGAGATAGAAAGAATGCAAATGAATTAGAGTTCATTCAATATGTTTATTTTTTGAGATTGAGCTGCTCACCGTGCGAGTTGGGCTGCAAAAGTGAATAATTTTGAGTCAGCAACAATAATAATTGGGGTATTCATCGATAATTCTGTGGTCACAACCCACAACAGCTTAAGTCTGTTTTTCAATATTTTCAGTACAGGAGTTTAAAGTTTTGAATCTTCACTGAAAATCAGGAGAAGGTGTTTTTTGGAAAACTTTGCTACAGATTCCAAGGAAACGAATTTCTTTACTTAGTTGTTAACAAAAAATAGTTGTTTATTCTCGCAGTCAAAAGATATTATCGAAAAAGACACTTAGGCTCTTATGAATTGTTGAACGAAAGAAAGTCAAAAAGTTCAAGTTGAGTTAGGCTATTATTCCAGATTAAGTAAAAATTTTTTTGTTTGGAGAAAGACCTTAACTCAATTTATGTTTATCAAAAAACGAAATTGTAATTCGGAATAGGACCTTAACTCACGTTAGGAAAATAAAATTGTTTCTTTATTTTTTTGGATTAACGACTTAAGTTGATTTAGGCAATGATGAAAAAATAATGTTTATATTTGTTGTAATCCTAAATTGACTTAGGCAGTTATGCCAAAATAGTCATTTAGAAAAATAACTTAAGCTATTAGGTTTTTTAGGAAGAAGAGATACAAACATGAAAAACTTAGAGCAAATAAATTTAGATACGCTGAATACGATGGTGTTAATAACTCAATTGTGTCCTAACTCGAGTTAGGCTGTTACGGGTCGTGACCTCAGAATTACTTAGATTTGATTTAGGTAACTTAAATAATAGCGGTGTCTTTTATAATATTTAAATTTTATATTTTCATTAAATTCAAAATTAATTCATTAAACTTAAAAGTAAGTATAAACTTGTAAGTTTATACAAATCATAAAAAATGTACATCATTGCCCAAAGAGTTCTGTACAGTAAACTATTTGCTTGGAGTTATCCGTCTTCTCTGAATGACTTTCGAACACAACTCCTGTCTATTTCGGATTCTTGTTATCTATTTTAATTGTCAAGACTTTATTTCTGCAGTTAAAGATTATTTTTAAACTTATATTTAATCTCCATTTATCAAATCAAATTATGGAAAATTTCTATTCCTCATTTATTAGCATATAAAAAATAATAAACCGAATGAATGACTGCTTTTTAGGGGATATGCATATTTAATGGTTTATGAATGAAATCCAAATTGGCAAAATAAATATTTAACATAGAATAACAAAATAAATCAGCTCTTCATTAATGAGTTTATTAATTAAAAACTATGAAAGATAATGGTGGATGGTCATTCGACAAATGCAAATTTATACAAAACAAAAATAAAAAAGAAATAACAATATAATTATGCAAATTCCCTCCAAATCAAAGACTAGAAAATTCGTAGAAACCCAATAACAAGTTAAAATAAACGTAGAACGATGATATCGCATTAGGTTTTATGCCGAAGCACATTCACATTTATCTTTTCTTTGAATTTTTAAAATTGTGCGCAGAAGTTTATTGCAGTTAGAGTGCCGACAAATTTCTTTTAAAAGATATTAAGATTTAAAGATTTATGAGACTTTTAAAGGCATAAACATTCTAATTTTTGACGCTCTTTTTGACTATTCTTATTAGAGACTAATAACTGCGCAGAGGAAGAGACAAAATTTCATTTTATTGTCCAATAAATTGGTTACTTTGCCGCCTTAATCAATACTATGTGTTAGTATTACAGTTCTCCTTTGGATTTGACAGACATAGAAGGAAAAACTACAATAATTACGCAGCATTCTACTGTCATGATAATCCATATTATATGTAAAACGAGTTCTGAGTTCCATTCCATTCAGACTAAACCACTTATATTCCATAAACCTAACCAAACATTTGATCGATTTGAAAGTACTAAGCCTGCTTTGCATATTTGCATAGGAACTATTTGGTTGGCAAGAAAGTAAATTCGGGGGTTTTTTACACTCAGATGGTTCCTTCCTCAGTTTTAAAATGTTTCAGCTCAGTTGATGAAATTTTATGTTACCCAGCTATCAGTTCAGACTTTAAATTGCGATATTTACTTATAAGTCGAGTAGTGAATATGGAGGCACAGTAGGAGTATTTTCGTCAAATTTTTAACTTTTATCCCAAAAAAGGCAACAAAATTTGCGCAAGCACACCGAGATACTCGTGACGTGTAGAGTTCAGATGCCTTAACACGATACATGTGCGTAAATTGGTTCGCGGGACTCCGTTTTGGAAATTTCAGGCTCAAAGATTACCATCGGAGTGATTAAATGATGATGATGAGTACAACATCAGAACCGTTAACGATTCGGGCCGACACGTTTTTGTTAGAGAAGTTGCATAAAAGTTGAAGTAGTTGCACACGATGATTGAAAACTATTTAAAATAACATGAAACCGCCAAAAAACTAAATATTTTGATTCTGCACGAGCTAAAGGAAATCCACAAAACAAAGCACATAAACACCTGAGATTTATTGCTTAAAAACAATAAAATTGCTTCCTTTCCAATCCAACATAAATTCCAAACTATTCAAAAGTTGTCATTTTATTTGGGTAAAAGCTATGCTACTTTATACAGGGTGTCCGTCGAGAAGGCATACTGCTTTGTTTGCTTATAATTTTTGCTACATACGAATAAAGTCATGTTATTGGTTTAAAATAATAATAAAATAATAATATATACTCGAAACAATTTCCAAATTTTATAATTATGGAATCTATAGTGTCCAGAGTTCCAAATAAAGGGCGATTCAATTTATACTATATATATTTTAAATACCATCCCTCTCATTTTTCCATCTAGTTTTGCAAATCATCATGTATTATCTGGCAATGGAAACCCTTCAAATTATTCATCAGTCACCTTTGCATCCATTAAAAGTGACAGTATAGTGAGCAATTTGGTCAGGAGGAATCATTTGGATTTTACTTCTTTGAAACTGAAAATGGCGTAACGGTAACTGTCAATGGGGAGCGATATCGTGATATGATTGAAAACTTTTTGACAACACAACTGCATGCTTTGGGCTTGATTAACATGTGGTATCAACAAGACGGTGCCACTTCGCATACAGCCAGGATTACAATGCAATTACAGCAAGACTTCTTTCCACAACAAGTTATTTCAAGAGACGGTGATGTTGATTGGCATCCATAGTCGCCTGATTTGACTGCCCCGGGACTTCTTTCTGTGGGGATATCTGAGAAGCAAAGTTTTTTCAAACAAACAAGAAACGCTTGAGCAACTCAAACAAAATATTCGTGATGAAATTAATGAAATACCGCGTGAAATGTGTGAGAATATAACGAAAAATGTGCTGAAATGGGCTCGCATTTGTAAGGCTAAACGAGGCGGACATTTATCTGATATCGTATTCTATACATAATTGCGGCATTAAATAAAATATTTATCAATACAAGATAATTCTCTTTCATTTAATCAAAAATTATAAACAAATGAAGTAGTATACCTTCCCGACGAACACCCTGTATAATAGTTCCATGAAAACGAAGCATTACGCCATGGTTCGAATGAGCTTAAAATTGTTTTTAAAATGTTATTAAACAAAGTAAGTCTTCAAACTGGTCTTACGTATAGCTGAACTGCAACAATCCAAGACTTTAAATGATTTGAAGTCCCGATTTTATTAACAACTATGGTTTGTTGTTCCGGAAACATTAAACAAAGTCAAGGATATACCTTTTGTGTAACAAAAAAGGAAAGTGAAAGTAGTCTTGTTCGGACAAACGGAGTGATTCAAATAATTTATTTCTTTTGTTCATTACGCCAAGAGCCTGAACTAATTTTTAAGCAATAAGTTTATGAATTAAATGGAAATTTACTTTTGTATTATACTTAACATATTGAGATATGTTAGATCAGCCGAATATATTGTACGATTTAAAACCATATATGATACTCCCAAACTTTTGCAACGAAAAGGCCTGCATTTTGTTGAATCATTTAATCGCTTTAATTAAAAGTTTTGCAAATTTTCTGTGTATGTTATTATGTTATTGCATAATCAATGCGGAGTATGCCAAAAATAATATTAATTGTTAATCTCTAAAGGTGTTTAACATGCTTCAACACCTCATGAAGTTATGCTTACCTTATGGCCTTTTCTTGAGCCCCTACTCAAGTGACTGCATGCAGACATACTCGTACATAAATGTCGCACAATTTTCACAGTTGCTTTGCTGATTGAATGTGGCCAATTGGCTTAAATCAACAAAACATACGTTAACATAAATCTGTCTCCAGTTCAGTTGCCATCGTCCGTCTGTTTGTCTTTCTGTTTGGCGGTCCGTTTAGACTGGTGTTTCTTCGAATAACTCAATGTATGTGTGTCAACGTGCTGTAGCTATTATGCATTATAGTGTTAATAACAATAACAACAACAACGATAATGTTCATAGCGGCAGCACCAATAACAATATCACCGGTTGGGCCTTAAAAGTGTTACAATCTCTGAATTTTATTGGAGTCGCACCAAGGTAAAGGCTATTCCGAATTGCAACGCTTTGTGTGCGTTTCTTTAGGTTGGTTTATATTTTTTTCTTTTTTTTTAACGATCACGATAAATTATTTTAAATTTGTTTTTCTGCTCTTGTTCAATTTTATTGTTATTTTATTTGCAAATTTTGTGGGTGGATAGTTTGTGATACAGTGAATGCATTTTATTGTAAAATTGAGCAATTGTCGTCATCGAAAGGCCGATTAGGTATGATGAAAACGTGACACAAAAGTCAGTTTCAAAATATCTTAAATTAGGTTGGGGGTTTTTTCCTTTGAGGGTCACACTTCACTGCATTGTTCAGCGCAAAAAAAGGGGTCGTATTCAAGAAAAATATTTCATATTCTATCAAGCATTCGGCTGCTAATCTGATATAGCTGAGGTAAACAGTTTTTTTTATTGTTAAAGACTTAATCCAGTACTGATATTTCACTCAACTGAACTAACATATACGAGGTGCGTTCAAAAAATAAGGAGAACTTTCATTTTTCTCAAAAAATATTTATTTATTCATCAATTTTCATTTTATGTCCTTCAAAGTAGTCCTCTCAGATATAATACACTAGTGCCAGCATTTTTTAAAATCCTTTTTGGTATGTCCTTGAGCTCTCTCATCGTTGCGAAACGCTGTCCTTTCATGGCGTTCTTCAATCTTGGGAACAGGAAAAAGTCGCAGGGGGTCAAATCTGGTGCTTTTGGCCAAATGATCTCTCACAAGCGAAGATAAGTGAGCGGGTGCATTATCATGATGCAAAAGCCATGAATTTTTTTCCACAATTCCGGGCGTTTTTCTCGTATTGCTTCACGCAAACGGCGTATAACTTCAATGTAATACTCCTTATTTACCGCACGACCTTGTGGTAAGAACTACTGATGCACTACGCCATGGTAATCGAAGAAAACAGTGAGCAAAACCTTGATGTTTGATCGAACTTGACGTGCTTTTTTTGGTCTTGGCCTTCCGGGGTCTTCCAGTGGGACGATTGGGCTTTGGTTTCGATGTCGTAACCATGTACCCATAATTCGTCACCAGTTATGACTCTCTTAAGCAAGTATGGATCATCGTTGACGTCATTTAACAATTCCTGAACGATGCTCATGCGACGTTGTTTTTGGTCAAAATTCAGCAATTTTGGAACGAACTTCGCTGCCACACGCTTCATGCCCAAAATTTCCGAAATGATTGCATGGCATGAGTCATGAAAGCCGACATCCTCAGCAACTTCTCTAATTGTGAATCGACGATTCTCCATAACAATTTTCTTCACTTTCTCAACATTTTCATCGGTTGTTGATGTGCTGGGGCGTTCAGATCGAGCGTCGTCATTCATATCTTCTCGACCTTCTGTGAATAACTTGTACTACTTGTAAATATTTTGTTGACTCTGAGTACTCTTACCGTATGCCATTGTCGATATTTCAGGTATTTTTGAGCACTTAAGTCCATTTTTTACACAAAATTTGGTGCAACTCTATGATCCATTTCTTTCGATAGCAGAAAATTGCCGAACTCGCGAAACACTTTATGTCTCTCACAAACAAACGAAACATGCTATGTGGATAAAATCGCCAACATATCTTCGAGACGAATGTACCAACATAAAAACAAATAATAACAATCGAAAGTCGAATGTACGTAGCCCGCAAAATTTGAAAACCTCGTATATGAATCAATATTGAGTTCAAACTTCATGCCAAAAAGAGTATATAATGGGAGCAATATTTTTAAAATGTTGAAATTTTGTAATAAAGCAAATTTTCCGCATTAGATATGTAACTTCGATATGTGACAAAGATAATGATATTGGTGGTATCTGAACGCCGTATAACAATTTTGCTTTAATTTTTTTATTTTGGCTTAATTAATGTGATAAATATTTCTCTATACGGGTACATCGGTAACAATTTTCCAGATGGCGCAATCATTCCATTGAAATTGATTACATATAAATTAATTATTTCTATGTGAGAAATAAAGCAACAATTAACAAACGGTTTGTTAACATAAGCTTCAAAGCAATTAGCAAAGTTATTTATGGACAGCTCAAAGTGAACAAGACCATAGGAATTAGTAGTACATGAACAAGTTTGTTTCTTAAGTCTTTTATTTCTTGACTCTCTTACGTACGTGTATTACGTAATTCTTGTTCACGTTATTGAACACAATTTAATTAAGACATTAATAATTTTAATTTGTTTGAATTCACTGTGGAATGAAGCTTATTAGTCTACAATTTTTTTTATAGAAAATGTATACAAAAAGTTTATACTAGGTGTATTATTAGAAATATGGCAATTTTTAAGTTCTATATATCTGGGTGTGGAAAAATTATATTAAAAAGGTTTAGATATAATTTTGTTTTCGATATGCGAATAAAGAGCAAAAGTCCAAAAGGGTTCGGTGGTAGCTGAAATAAATTCATTGATAATTGTTCGATTGTTCGCAATCGTAAAACATCGATTTTAGCATCAAGTAATTCTCATTATAATTCATGGGTGAAACAAATATTATAATTAATATTATAATTAATTAATATTATAATTAATTTCTCATAACTTATTTGCTTGATAGAACGTTTTGAACTACTAATTCTAAATCTACACAATATGCAGACTGCACAGGTTCCTTAGTTTTCTATGAATTTAATGAAACACAATGGCAGGATTTTAACACACAAATCTTGTTTCGTTTTGATGAGAACACTAATTGAATTGAACTCTTTTGTCTTTCTTTAAATTAAGCAATTGCCATTGCTTTCATACAGATAATAAAAGACAAATATCATGAGTTTGAACCACAGAGGGAAAGTTTGGTACTCTGTAGTACTGTCCTCTATGATTTTGGCTCAGGCAAAAACAAGACTTTAGCTTTTTTTCTATAGCTATCAGGACGCCTTTTTCCTCCCCGAAAATATCACTTTAATTGTTGGTTGGTTTAACAGAAAGAGTTCAGTGAATCGAAAGCTGGACATTTTTTGGGATGATATCAACTTCGCATATGCATAATCTGCTTACAAGTAGATACAAACACAACTGACGATGTACCGACCGCATCGAACTAGTCACAAAGTGATTTGAAGATGACATCGTTGTGGGCGATTACTGAATACTTAAAAATATTTTCAATATCGATCTCACAACTAACTTGGTGTATATTCTTCTGTACACCACCATTAAGAAATTGAATTTCGTAATCAACAGTTCAAACATTATTTGAATTTTAAACTTAATATTATATGAAATTCTCGACCATCACACAATATGTAAACAATATAAACAAAATCGTTCCATTAGAAAAGAGAATTTAAATATCATCTTTGTGGTTTGGGTAGGAAAATATGGGGATCTCCAAAACTACGGACAAAAAGTAGACAGGACGATATTTCCAAGCTGTTAAAAAGCAAAGCCTATTAAAAGCTTATTTAGTTAGAGGCTACAGTAGATAGGTTTAGCTAATATTTATTATTAGCACGTGGGGAAGAATTCAAGGCACTTCGATCCCTCTCTGTCCCTTTTCTAATCATCACAAATATTTTTGTTTTTTTTTTCTTGTCAACTATGTTTGAAAATCCCTTGACAAGTCCACGGTAACATCTGATTGCAAGCAATATATTTAATTTCTAGGCTAACATTATTAGTTCTGTTGACGGCAAACCCGAGGAAGATAAAGTAGATCTTTTTCCAATGCTTGAGAAGTCTTCAATACATTCTGCTGCTTACAATCAATTACATTTATATTATTTGCGTAACGCAACGTAATGCTATCAGTTGCGTCACGAGGGCGGTCCCACAACTAGTCGACCTGGTCTGTATGCCATTATTATGAAAAAAATTATTTTGGTGAAAAGTGATATTCGTATAAAACATATGTTTTACGTTTTAAGATGCCACGTTGAACCATCAAAAGTAAGCGATCTCAGTAAATTCGTAAATATAGACAAAATTGGGCACCGTTTTGTAATTCAATATTTCAATTTAAAAGGTCTCAGATCAACTGATATTAAAGCCGAACTAAATTCTACTGTTGGAGAGTCTCCTCTTTCGTTTACTACTGTAAAGTATTAGGTAGCAGAGTTTAAACGAGGCCGTACTAGCTGCCAAGACGAACACCGTTGTGGTAGACCAATTAAGCTATCCACGCCAGACACTGTTAAGAAAATCCACAAAATGGTATCGGATGATCGTCGACTGAAGGTGCGTGAGCTAGCTAGAAAGATACTCATTTGAAAAAGTGCTATATATATCGTATATTGGCCGTAAATTTTGAAGATGAGAAAGTTGTGCGGAAGATGAGCGCCGCGCTTGTTCTTAATAGAGCAAAAATATCGTCGTGAAGATGTTTTAGTAGAGTGTGGAGGCGATGTTTCACCGCAATAAAGCCGAAATTTTGCATCGATTTACAACCATGGATGAGACATCGATCTGCTACTTCACACCTAAGACAGACAGACAAACAGTCAAAGCAATGGACTGGAATGGGATAATCGTGTCCAAAGAAGGCGAATATTATGCTTATTTATGGCAGCGTTTAGGTGATGATATGAAAATAGGACCACATTTGGCGAAGAAGAAAGTGTTGTTCAAAACAATGTTCCAGTTCATACATTCACTATTGCGATGGCCAAAATTAATGTATTAAAGTTCGTATTGCTTCATCACACACCTTATTCGCCAGATTTAGCTCCCTCGGACTATTTGCTATTCCCAAATTTGAAAAAATTGCTCGGTGGTAAAAGATTTGCTGTAGACAGGGAAGTTTTGTAATGTCGTTGAATAAAATGTGTAATGAGCTAAAAAGAGATTATGTTGAAAAATAAAGAAAAATTTTACCACCTTTTTTGTGTTTTCTTTGTTAGGTCAGCCAGTTTTGGGACCGCCTTCGTACCTGCTGCTCTTGTCATAGCCATCTCCAAAAGTATGTTCAAAAGTCGGTTATAAGTTGTAGTCCTGCCTAAAGCTTCATGTAAAACATGATGTAAAATGGCTCACTAGAATTTAAGTTTTGGTTTGTTAGGTCGGCTAGTTTTGGGACCGCCTGCGTACCTGCAGTTCTTGTCATAGCCATCTTCAAAAATTTGTTGAAAAGTCGTGTATAGGTTGTAGTCCTGTCTAAAGCCTCATGTAAAGCCTGATGTAAAATAGCTCATTAACGTTTTAGTCTATATTAATGAGAGATGTCATGCCATTAGTGCCATTAAAGAGTTTTTTTTTAAATTCAAGCAAATACTAAATTCAGCCATGGTCTCATATAATTGTTGCCTTATAAGTTCTTATAATCGACGGAAGAGTAATATCTTTAAGTATGAGCCTTATCTATGATTTGTGTCGTATTAGGTTAAGTTAAGTTAGATCATTGTGACAGTTTGAATAGACAGGCTCACTTAGACTACATAGTCCATTGTGATACCACGGAAACTAGAAATATGGCTGGTCCTGATATCTCAAGTTGAACCATCCTGAGGGCCCCAAGAAGCTCTTAAATCGGACAATATCTATATTATCCAGCTCTCCTAGGTCCCTAAAGAAATAAGAACCCGGTGTTGATCTCCGCCTGTTCGCCAGGACGGGACAGTTGCAAAGAAGGTTCTATAGACTCCTCCTCCTTCTCCTCTTCATCCCTACAGCTTCTACAGAAGTCACTAGTCGCAACCTTCAATCTCACTGCATGCCTTCCAATCAGACAGTGTCCCGTCATGACGGATGCATCGGGTAATAAGACGTCGGGTCTTGATAACGACAGCAGTTTGTGTGAACGCTTCAGATCTGGGCGAGGTCACATCTGCCTGGATTGATTACAGCCTCGGATAGATGCCCACCTACCATTTTCAGCTAAATATGCACTATATCGCAGTAGGAGCTTGCAAGTGGCTACAGGCATGCCCATGGACTCCAATTCGGCTGGAGTCTGCAAGGTTGTTCATAGTCTCGCCAGTTCGCTCTGCAGTTGCTTGGTATGTCCCTGTGGCCCGGCACCAACATGAGGGGAATATTGAAATGCTGAGCCATCTCGTTAAGAGTCGTATTAGTATCTGGTCAATTGTAAATTTAGCACTTCTATTATTTGGGATTCATAAAACTTATAATGAATTGCCCTTATAAAATGTTTTTTAAAAATTTCCATCAAGACTGTTGTGTAAAAACATTTATTTATTCATATTATTTACGTCGCTACGGCAAATAGAAGTGAGTGTTGAGTGTAGGTTAACATTTTGTTATAGAGAGTGTGGTATCTATAATTGGAAATATCTGTTTCATTATATATCATTTTTATTCAAATTTGCTTATGTATATTCATGTCACAACAATAAATATGCAAAAATACCTAATAAATATCTACATAAGACAAAGGTAAAGAAATAAGTTAAATTAAAGAACAATAAGTGAATTCTCTGACTATTCATCATAAATTAAATTATGTTAATCGTCATTATACTCGAATGGAAGAACATACTAGAAGTCGACGTCCATGGCATGATGTCGATCAATCTTTAGGTTTTAACATACTTCGTGCGGTAGTTTTAAAATCGCAGTTAATCAGAAGATTTTTTTTGCTAGTCTGAAAATATATACATTTATAAGTTTAGCTTTTGTAAAGAGCCCGATACACTCCATTCATTCCGTTCCTAAATACATTGAAAGGTTTGATTTTTTAAAGAAATCATAATAAATTATGATTTACTACATTATAACTACTATTTATAATTAGCGTAATATCAGCTAGGAAACAAAGGTGGAAAGAAAGGGCCGATCTACGTGTATCTCTATAATTTACTTTACATATAGAAAATATGTGTGTTAGCATTTTGATTTGAATTTTGGTATTTTGTAGCACTCCTAATTTCTGAAATGCTAAAAATCTGTATACCAAAAGCTTAGTTACTAATATGTGTATATAAAGTTTTTATTGCATAAAGTTGGTTACATTCGAAAAAAAGCTGCAAATAGAAGTTACAGAAAAATGAAATAAATATTGTAGCCAAAATTGATATCACAGTTTGGAAGATATCTATGAAGTTTTTGTCATTACGTAGTATGTGAGTGTAATTTCTCTGAGCGTATGTTCTAGAAAGATAATCAAAACCGCTCCCAGAACATTCTAGAATTAAGTCTATGATATGCAACACTATTCTACAAATATGTTTGTCTTTGTTGCAGCCATTACGTAAATATGTGTTCTCTCTGAAATATCGTATCATATTCTAGGATAAGTAATTTTAGTGTAAATAGAGAAACTTTGTTCGTTTGAATTAATTAATAAAGTTTATGTTAATGTGGAAATACGCTTCACGATACCAAAATTAATAACTCTTTTTAGGTAAAATATCTGGTAGAAGATTTTGAATATAAATAGTTGAAATACGATGCGATATAAACACGGCAATGTCAAACACTTTATATGTGATATAGAAAAATAGCATTTGATTTGCTATTATTCAACACTGAGAACATCGCTGTTGTTTAAAAAATTTATACCAAATTTATACCAAGTTATACCAATACCAAAGGTTATACAAATTGAAATTTATGTGATATCCTTCCAGACGATAATTGGAAGCCATTGCAATAACATATTCTTGCTGATATGCAAGCACATTCATTTAGTGGTCTGGCAACGTTCTCAGTTAATTAATAATTATCATCTGAAGTGTTACTTATTTAGTGAAAGGTTTGCCATTTATGAACCGAAGAATGCGTAAAAATTAATTGTTAAAACAAATATAGTGATTCAAATGTGGGCACTTTTTATGCATTACGGGATGATTATGATCGCCATAATCGACCTACTGTGCAAGGAATTGCCAAGATTGTAAAGACATTTGAAGAGACTGCAAAGCGTTACAGATGTAGTCAGGTCAGTGCATCATCGCAATATATGCACTGCCGAAAATATCGCTTCTGTTTGTGAAAATGTGATGGGTAATCCAAATTTGTCGATTTCACGGCATTCTCAGCAATTGAGCCTATTTCATTATGGCGTATTTTGCATTTGAGCGTGTACCTCCATCTATATGGAGACCAATTCACCCAACTATTAAAGCCGACTGACCATTCCTAGCACCGTAAATATGCTGATTAGGTACTACAGCAATAAACTTTCAACGCTGATTTTTTGAACAACATGTTTTTCAGCTCATTTTTCACTCGGTATTTACGTCAACAATTACCAGAAGTGATTGTGGAAAAACCATTGCATCCGGAAAATGTAACTATTTGGTGCGCGTTATGGTCTTAAACTGTTATTGGGCCGTATTTTTCAAAAATGACGCTGGAGGATTGCCGACTTTTTATGGCCTGCAATTAAAGAATATGAAATGAACGATATGTGATTGCAACAAAATGGTGCCACGAGCAACACAACACGATCGATTTTGGCTTTATTGCATAAGAGGTTTCCAGAAAGCGTAATTTCACATTTTGGCGACGTCAATTGGCTACCAAGATCATGCGATTTGGCTCCGTTAGACTTTTTTTTTGGGCTACGTCAAAGACCGTGTTTACGTGGATAATCTCTAAACTTTTGGAAGATATGAAAACCTATATTCATCAAGTTATCGCCGAGACACCGCCCGAAATATGCGAAAAAGAGGTTCAAAACTACCTCAAAAGGAACCACTGCTGCAACCAATCCAGAGGCAGTCACTTAATTGACATTGAATTTCATACATAATGGCAAGGTTCAAGCAATATAATGAAATAAAAGTTTCATCGAAATCATAGCTTTATGTGTGTTTTATTTAACTTTACTTTTAAAACCGATACCCGATATCTTCGAAACTGATGTAGTGGTGCCCGAAAATATTGCAAAAAAAATCTTTCTTAATATTGCTCTAATGATCAATATGTGTGTCTGCAGGTTGCGTATTGTCTTTTCTTTTTAAGAGGATGATATGCCTTATAATATCACAATTATTTCGCTAGTTTTAGCTGTATTCCAGCCGCCATCACTTTTCTACCAACATTAAATATACAGAGTAAATGATGAATACTGCTACGTTAGGAATTCCAATACCTTTTTTTTTTAATCGAAGTAATTTATTTTTTATTATATAAATAAATAACAAATACAGGGTGCTCGTCGGGAAGGTATACTACTTTGTTTGTTTATAATTTTTGATTAAATGAAAGAGAATGGATTTTATATTGATAAATGTTTTATTTGATGTCGGCAACTATGTATGGAATACAATATCAGATAAATGTATGCCTCTGTTAGCCTCACAAATGCGAGCCCTTTTGAGCACATTTTTTATTACATTCTCACACATTTCAAGCTGTATTTCATTAATTTCATCACAAATATTTTAGTTGAGTTGCTCAAGCGTTTCTGGTTTGTTTGCATAAACTTTGCTTTTCAGATGTCCCCGCAAAAAAAAAAATGCCGGAGCAGTTAAATCAGGCGACCGTGGAAGCCAATCAACATCACCATTTCTTGAAATAACTTGTTGAGGAAAGAGGTCTCGCAGTAATTCCATTGTAATCCTGGCTATATGCGATATGGCACCGTCTTGTTGACACCACATGTTAATCAAGCCCAAAGCATGCAGTTGTGGCTTTAAAAAGTTTTCAATCATATCACAATATCGTTCCCCATTGACAGTTACCGTTACGCCATTTTCGGTTTCAAAGAAGTAACGTCCAATGTTTCCTCCTGACCAAATTGCACACCCGACTGTCACTTTTAATGGATGCAAAGGTGACTGATGAATAGTTTGAGGGTTTTCCAATGCCCAGAACCGACTATTCTGTTTATTCACATATCCATTAAAATGAAAATGTGCCTCGTCACTCATTATGATTTTTTCATAAAAATTGGGGTTGTTATGGGCGAGCTGTAACATCCTATTTTCATATGTACGGCAGCGTAAATGGTCTTGTGGTAGAAGCTCTTGTATCAACTGAATCTTAAGTGGAAACAAATGCAAAATTGTGCAAAATTGTGGCCAAAGTTGTTCTTTGAAGACCAAGCTCCTGCGCACAGCGTCGAATTGAGGTGATGAATTGTTTTGAACACTTTCTTGAGCGGCAATAATGTTTTCAGCCGATCTTGCAGTACGTTGTGGTACATGCTTGGCCCTATCAGCTACAGAGCCTCTTTCTTCGAAATCAGTCACTACACGATAAATAATGCGTAATGTTAGCACGTTGTTTCTCCCAAAAATTTCACGTAACTTTCTCATCGTCACAGTAATCGATGATTGATTTTGATAAAATGTTTGAACGATTAAAACACGTTGGTTTATCGAATATTTTTCCATAATAAATTTGCCATGTCTCTACTTCACGACTGCCAAATATTAACTGTCAAAACTAATGCTTACCAAAAGTAGTAATGTTTAGCAAAGTAGTGTACCTTCCCGACGGACACCCTGTACTTTGAGCAAATACAAATTTTTTATTATCCATCAAATTATTAGTTTGTTTTTACTAAAGTTTTATTTGGCCTCATACGAATCCTTATAGAATTTAAAATTTTATATATCTGAAAAGAATATACATTTAATATAATAGGGCTGGGAATTCATGATATGAATTGTTTACCAAATTACACAACAATATTTGCAATGTACTATATTTTATAGCCTCAAAAGATGATCATTTTCATCGTGATGGAATTCGAGCTTTGCCAGAAAGATAGGGAAAAATAGTAGCTAGCGATGGGCAATACTATATACTACACCGTATTGAGCAATTTTTTCCCCTGAAATATACTCAAGCTGCACCGGACGACTAGGAAATTAGCTAAAATTTCATTTTGTTGTAAGCAGATTTTTTAAAATGATGATACTTCAGAAAATCAAAGCAATCATATATTTGAGATAAGTTCTAATATTTACCAAGTATTAATTATTGTAGATGATGTAAAAAAATATCGTCTTCATTTTCCCATACTATCAATTGCCACAATTATATAATTTCACCTCACCTTTAATATGCTTCAATACTTGCTAACACTTTATAGGTCAAGACATTTTATTAACACTGATTTACGATATGATTAAATTTGTCGGCACAAGATTAATGATTTCGATTAATTATTATTATTATTATTTGCCAAGACACCTCCTACTCCAACACGATTCTCATAAATTTGAAACAACAAAAACGAAACGCAAAAAGTAATAAACGAACAACATCAACAACGAATTAGAAATGGTTTAACAGCAAAATCGCAAAACAATGCGCAAGCAGATACGTACACAGTTGGCACGTTAGTGTAAACAGTGCAATACTGAATATTCCCCAGAAAACAAGTTTGGGTCTTAAGTCTTTTGTTTTTTCCCCCTTGTGTGCTCGTGTGCATGAGCAGATTGTGTGGCATTATTTTCGTTACCACTAGAAAATGTTAATGATGCCGAATTTTTAATTTAATGGATTTTTATACTTTTTTAATTTGTTTACATTTGTCTTGTTTAATTATATTCCGTTTTATTCCGTTTTATTTAGATGATTTTTATAATGTTTTTTTTTTCTATCTCTCTATTTCTTTTCCAGTACTCTCATTCACAAATGCTTCATTTCCATATTATGGCACAAAAATCGGTTCATTAAAACGATTACATCATGGTGTTTCCGGAGACGTTTACGCTGTGGATTCCAGAACATTATTTGTGAAAAAATTTAATTATGATGGTGAAGCACCAGGTAAGGGAATATTTTGCATCTAATGAGCAGAGCAGTCAAAGGCAACGCATTGGTAAACCAAAATTGCCAATATTGCGTTCGATTGCATAATTTTATCTACATCATGATGAAATAACAACGAGAAGATTTTAAATTGATTTAACATTTTCCACGGTAGAATCAGACGGATAAAGCAGTTTATATAATGATCATAACCAAAGACATAAAATTGAAATATCACAATATCATGTCGTATAATCCCTATTTGGGACCGATAAATGTAATCAATTACATTTTTCTCTTTGGCAATTGGATTTTTTTCTAATGTCTAATAACACACTCACATGAGTACCGTACTAAGGTGAGGGAATTTTTAGAAAACAAAAAAAAAAAATTAAAACTTGCAAATGTGCCTTTAGGAACATTTTAATTTATTAGGTGCGCAATTAAGTTCCCGCTGTTTGCCAATAGATGGCGCCAGCTGTAAGTGCTGGTCGATGTTGCTATAACCTAAACGTCAGGAGACAAGCTTGACACAATAGTGATTTTCTCTCGAAGTCATATTCTTTTGGTTGTGTGAATATGTATGATTTTGTGCCAAATAATCGTCATATGCGGGCAGCATTGATTTTCTTCTTTCTATCGTAGAAAATGGTGGCTGAATATCATCAAAAGCTTCAAAACGTTTATGGAGATGCTGCTTTAAGTGAAACAAAGAGTCAAAATTAATTCCATCGCTTTAAAGACGGCTATTTTCATGTTGACGACCGTTCGCGTGAAGGAAGACGAAAAACCTTCGAAGACACTGAAATGACGGCATTGCTTGATGGGAATCCGCGACAAACGCAGGTAGAGCTTGCTTTAATATTAGAAGTTACCCGTCAAGCCATTTTCAAGCGATTGCATGCGTTGAGAATGATTCAAAAGCAAGGAACTCGGGTTTCTTATAAGCTGAAGCCAAGGGACGTTGAGCGTCGTCTTTTCGCCTGTCAACAACTGTTTCAGCGACAAAAAAGGAAAGGTTTTCTTCATCGTATTGTAACGGGTGATGAAAAATGGATTCAACACAGCAATCCAAAAAAAATGAAGTCAAGGGGGCTGCCCGGTTATGCTCCTACGTCGTCGCCTCGGCCGAATATTCACACTGCAAATGTTATGCTCTGTAATTGAAGGGACCAGGTCGGCGTTATGTATTACGAGTTGTTGAGACCAAACAAAACCATCACTAACGATCGGTATCGACGCCAATTAATACGATTGAGCCGAGCTCTGCGCGAGAAACGCCCCTAATACGCGGAGAGGCACGAAAAAGTCTTCACCAAGACAACGCTCGCCCTCACGTGGCCAAACCCTTAAAAACCTACTTGGAAACACTGAAATGGAAAGTCTTACGCCATCCACCATATTTTCCAGATATTGCGCCGTTCGATTATCACTTGTTCCATTCGATGGCATACGGTCTGGCTAGCCAGCAGTTCCACTCATATGACGACCTCATGGACGACATCAAGCAATGGCTAGATTTGTGGATAGTCTCAAAAGATGAACAATTTTACCGTGACGGAATTCGAGCTTTGCCAGAAAGATGGGGAAAAGTAGTAGCTAACGATGGACAATACTTTCAATGAATCATTTGTATACATGTTTTTATAATAAAGTTGCATTAAAAAAAAAAAAAAACAGCGAGAACTTAGTTGCGCACTTAATAACAGTTCAATTTAATATACATATAATAATAATATTACATCTGAAATTATTCAGCATTACACAATATTTTCCGTAAAAATTGGAAGATAAATCGTTTATCTTTGATAAATCAGTTTAGGTGGTTATAGTATATGGATGATTATCATAACAATCTATTGGTGGTTGACAGAACTGTGATCTAAGCCTACAATGACAGTTTACTCCAAACACATTTATTACATACGAGTACTTGAAATTTGAGTACATTTTATAAATATATTCAATCGGAGCGACATCTATCATGCTTTCAACAAACATGTGGACAGGTAGACATGCTTACATCGACGTAGATCTTTACGACAGTTGGGAAATGTATATATATTTCCCTCAGCTTAATACTTACTGTTGTTAAAAGCGGAATGATAAAATAAGTATATCGAAAACAGATTTCGAATAATGAACAATTTCAGTAGCTTTTCAACATTTGTAAAACTTTTGCATTAATTAATTAAAAGCTATATTTGGCTGACGTTAATGGATATCGAAAAGAGTCATCGCAGCTGGTAAATTTTATAAGCAAACGCAATAAAAATGGGTGTGTTTATTACGAGCGTTTTAGGCACGCCCGCATCTCTCTCTCCGCGGTGATTTGGACAGGAAGTGGTGTCGGATTTGGAACTCATTCGTTCAGTAGAACAAATATAATGAATCTAATTTTTGAAAAAACACCTTTTCTAAATTTTTCTAATGTAGTGTTACCCATTTATTGGTTTCAAAACCATCGGTCTGGCAAGGCTGGTAAATTATTTAAAGAAACGCAATAAAAATGGGTATGTTTATTACGAGCGTTTTGGACACGCTCGCATCTTTCTCTCCGCGGTGATGTGGTCCAGTAGAACAAAATATGGTCGTGCAAGGATTTAATCTAATTTTGGAAAAATTTTTTTTCTAAATTTTCCTAATATAGTGTTACCCATTTATTGGTTTCAAAACCACCGGTCTGGCAAGCTGTCAGCTGTTAAATACCTGCCATCTAAAGCGTTACTTATTTAGTGATATGTTTGCTCTTTACGAATATGGATCATTTAATAAACGAAGATCGCATAAAAATGGTCAAAACTTACTACAAAAGCAGCGATTCAAACATGGACTTCCAATAGAATAAAATCTTCTTTAGCGATGAAGCTCATTTCTCACTCGGAAGTTACGTTAACAAGCAAAATTGTCGCATATGGAGCCAGAAATGATTGTGGAAAAGCCATTGCATCCGCAAAAAGTGACTGTTTGTGATTGTGTCATTGGACCGTATTTTTTCGAAAATAACGCTGGAGGATCTATTGCTGCAACCAATCTAGAGGCAGTCATTTAAATCACATGGTATTTCATACATAATGGCAAGGTCCAAGCATTATAATGAAATACAGGGTGGACCATATGAGTGTTGGCGATTTAATTCTTCAATTTCTCGGTATCGCGCGGCGATGGAAATTTAGTCGCCATGGAGCCGTACACGGAAGTGCAGCGTGCATTTTGTGTCCGAGCGTATTACGAAAACAAAAAATCAGTGATGACTGCACGACGTTTGTATCGGCATGAACACGGTTTACACGATTTAAGTGAAGTTCCAAGCGCCAATGTGATGCGAAAATGGATCAGAATGTTCGAAACAACCGGCTCAACAATACCAATTACGGTTCGTGGTCGCCCAGTTTCTGCAAGATCAGCCGACATTGTGGAGCGTGTTCGTGTTTCAGTTCACGACGGTTAGAGCGAACAATTATTGCAACATGCTAGCAGACTTTTTGGTGCCACCTTTGCAAGAACTTCAAGGCAATACCTCGAGGATGTGGTTTCAACAAGATGGGGCCACATGTCATACGGCTAGGGTATCCATAGAGCTGTTGAAAAATGTTTTTCCTGGAAAACTCATCTCGAAAAGGGGGGATACTGAATGGCCCCCACGTAGCCGCGATCTCTCTCCATGCGATTATTTTCTACGGGGCTACCTCAAATCGGTAGTCTACGAGAATAATCCGACCAATTTAGAGCAGTTGAGGAGGAACATTATTCAGGAAAGTAACAAAATACCGAGAACAACTTTTCAACGAGTTTTCCAAAATTTGCGACTTCGGTTCCAAGAGTGTCAAGCAGCCGAGGGAAGCCATTTGGACAACATTATTTTAAAGTCTTAAAAATTCCTATGCTTCTACTTTTTAAAAATACAAATATATTTTTTTTATGTTTCGTAGTTTTTTTTTTTAATTGAATATTTAAACCGCCAACACCCTTATGGCCCACCCGTTATAAGTTTAATTGAAATCAAAGCTTTGTGATTGTTTAAGTTTACTTTACTTTTGGTACCGAAAAATGGGTAACCCATATTTTTACCAGCTGTCTGTTGAGTAAGAACAATGTTCGGTAGTATTTCATGGATGCGGAAAGAAACCACCCGAACTTATACACATTTGTACGGGATCATTTCAGCTTTGAGCATAGTTATTGAATTTTTTCCACTGCAAAATTAGGTAGGTTGACTTTTATGTATGCGAAAAGCCGTTTTTGACATGTCTGCTGACGAAGAGTTGGTACGGCAAAACTAATAACATCTGTAGAACGTTGCACCGGTCCTCTTGCTGTTAATTCTTTTAAATGTTTTTTTTTTTTTGGTGTTTGAAAATTTTGCGAAAGCTGAAGCTGTGAAAGACTTTATGAGAGATCGATTTACTGCTGCGCCTTAAACAAAAACAAAATTCCTGGCATCCCATGAATGAGTTGTGAAATAACTTTTTACACGCATTTTATAGCTTATTAAAAGAAGCCAATTGTTTTTAAGATATTTCCCAATTTCATATTGTAAAGTGTCCACTATGTTGGTTTCGGGCAAAGCACTTTGCACTTAACTTAACCTAAACTAAAATTTTGCACTTAACTGCATAAAACTTAACCAAAATTTAGGAAATATTTTTTAGGAAAGATGTTGATGAAGGGAGTTTTATAGTCGAACAAAAAAGTAATACACATCGATATCGACAGCGTTGTCAGGCCATTATATGAAATTCATAAAGACTCACTTTTGCAAGCATAGAACAAAATAATAAAATATCATGTAAAATATTGTAAAATAATGTTACTTTATTACTGCAGGCATTAAGAAAACGCTATTGAAAATTTGCGTACTAGTACAAAGTATGCTTGAAATTTGAGGGTGGATTGATTTTGATTTTGATTTTTGAGGGTGGGGTACTAATTGTGTTACAAACACTATGTCAATGTCAATGGGGACCGCAATTTTAAGATGGTGAAGAAATTAAAAATATCATTTTACAGGCAGATAGCTAAAAAGTTTGATAATAAAAACTAACTATAATTTTATTTAAAAACAAAATTATTACAAAGTGTTTCAGATGACAGGTTTGCCGTCTAATCTGTCAAACAAGATTGTGATCAGTAACTTCAATTGCTTTTAAAAATATGTCTAATTTTCAATTTATATTTTTTCGAATGGCCATAAGTCATATATCAGAAGAGTCACATGGCTAAGATGGAGCATATCATCGCATTATGGATACAATATTTAATTAGTTTCAAACTATTTTAATGGAAACCTATTTAATAGCTGGAAAATAATGTCGAATATGATTTTTTACACATTTTCATTCCATTATCGAGATCTTAGCAAACTTGAGTATTCTCTATTTATTTGATCAGTCTAATTTCCCCGATTTTTTTCCGTAACATTAATATTGATATTTTCTTATATTTCTTTAAAGCTGCCTACTTCTATGTGGGTCATACAGCAAAGCCCAGTAATGAAGGTGCTTATCGTTTGAGAGATGAACGCGGTGGCACCGCTTCCCTCACTCGCCGCTATAGGAATAAGGATATTACACTTACCTTGCCTGAGGGTGTATCACTGAAGGACATCAAATGGTTTTCGGTGTGGTGTGATGAGTTTGCCGTTAACTTTGGTGATGTGACCATACCCAGCACATTGGATTTTCCACGTCCACAGAAGGTTGGCGGTCTGGCCGGCGTTCATGGCGTGAAATCAGATCCCATTGTGGTGGTCGATGCTCAAACATTGTTGGTGCCGAATTTCAGTTATGATGGAGAAGCTCCAGGTCAGTTGTGAATACTCAAAAGTTCTGACTATGCATAAGTCAATGTGTGTCTGTCCTGTTTTGTTTTTTCTTTTTTTTATCTACAGATGCCAAATTCTGGGTTGGCCCCGGTGATCGTCCTACACCCAATGGTCTACGCATACCCGATGAGAATGGCAAAGAGAATCCCCTGCGTCGTTATGAACATAAAACCATTGTTTTGACCCTGCCCGATGACTTGACCATTTTTGACATTGGCCACTTTGGAGTGTGGTGTGAAGCCTTCACCGTTGACTTCGGTCACATACGCGTACCGAAGGCTCTGAATGTCCCACCGTCATTGAAAATGTTGGGAATTAGTCCTCAGGTAAAGAAACACTCACTACTCAATAATTTAGCTCTGTAGATAGACTATGATGATGATGATGGGAAGACTAAAAAAAATATTACCCGCACAAAAATTACAAAAGAATTTTAACAAATCAATCACTCATAATGCAAAAGCCAAGTAAACATTTAAATTAAAATTGTTTAGCAAAGTTGTTGTTATTACTAAGTGCTCCCTCCCAATGTGACAACAGGCAATTTTTCATTTATTCTTTATTTAAGTTTAAGTGCATTTTTTTTAATATGTGTGAATGATTTTCTAATAATTTAATAATTTAAATATTTATTGAAGATTTTCTTGGGTTGAGTGAAAATTGTAAGAGCTTAATGGTGTAGCAGGCGACGGGCGGAATGTGTGAAGATATTGGAATATAGGTGAAAGTTAAAGGCGATAATGTTTGTGAAGATTCGGTTGAGGGTGAACAGGGAAAATAGGGATGAATTTAAAAAAAAAAAGTTGAAAACAAATTTATGTATTACTTTTTCTTTACTTCCCACCATTATATAGAGTGGAGCCAATATTTCTGTTTCGTACTGTTAAGCAGTTATCTGTCAGTCGAGATCTCTTGTCAAATTATGTGGGTATAACTTTGCACTTTTAACTACGCTTGTAGAGCCTCAGATCTACAAAATCCAACATTTTAAATTAAACTTTGACATTAGAAGTACAAATAATTAAAACTGCTTTGATGTCCTTGTGACAAAATGTATTCACTAATCAAATCTTAACGTTACTTATGCACCACCCTATATATATTAATAACATTGTTTGTGTGTTGTAGTTTATTGGTTATTTTTCATGAAACAATTCACAGTATGACGACATCTTCATTGCAAAATGTCCGCACTTTTGATTTCTTAACACGGATAAACTAAATAGCGGGCTTGGCAAACTTTAATATTTTGTCTTTAATTTTTTTTATTATTATTATTATTTAGAATATAAGACGACAGTGAACAATAAGCAATGCGGCGATTTTCCAATAAAGCTCTTAAGTTTCTTACTTAACATCTTAACATCTCTTACTTAACAGCCACATAAGAAGGATAGTCCAATTGCAATTTTGTTCCTTGGCCCTCATAGTTTTATAAGGATGCCGGTACATTTTTAATGGATTTTTTCCCTTTTGATCTTTGGGTTAAATACCGCCCCCCTGCACGCCTACTTCAGCTTCAAACTTCACAATTGCAATTTCAACTGCTTAGCCGGTGCAGCTTTGCCACTTTTTTTTTGCCTAAGGAAGCAAGACCACTCATAAATCGTTTTATTCCTTACAAATTTAATTTTACTTCTTCATAATGTTCATTCAATTATTCCCCCTTTACGTCTTGTTTAGTTCTCTAAAAATTTGAATTTCCTCCCACAAAAGTGGACATCTTTATAATGTTCATTCAATTATTCCCCCTTTACGTCTTGTTTAGTTCTCTAAAAATTTGAAATTCCTTCTATAAAAGTTAAGGATCACCTTAAGCTGGAAAAAGAAATTCAAATTTAGCTTTGATTTTCAATATATTAATTTTCTAGTTACAAAATGATTCTATTGTCAAGCGATTCTGAATGCTGTAACTGCCAGCAGTGGTTTTAAAATGCGAAGAAAGTTATTGACTATAGAAAAGACTGATTCAGCGATTTCAAAAGTATACAATTTTTTATATCATCTTTGATTTGCAAGAAAACGTTTTACAGAAATATTTTTGTGTTTCATACTGAGCCAACCGAACTTTGAATATACGAGTAAAATGAAAATAACACATTTTTATAAAATGTAATAATTTTTTCAAAAATTTACATTTTTAACAGCTCATAATATTTATTTAGAGTATATAATTTATGAAAGGTTTTATTAATTTTTTTTTAAGCTAGAATAACCGCAAGAAACTAAAACAATTTTAAAATTTGTAAATCAAGTTTATTTTATTTTAGTCTTTAAAATGTATTTGGCTCGCTCTTGGTCTCCAACCTCATTTTTTTTAACTGCTGATTTTTCAAAAATAAACATGTTGTATTTTGAGAAAATATTATATTTATAAAATATTGATTATATATATAAAATGTTTTGAGAAAATATTAATGCACCTTTTACCATGCCCAAACTCTTGGTTTCATAATATGGTCGATTCATAAAATATCAATCGCTAAATATGTATAATAAAAATCAGCTTTTTGTCGAATTTTCGACAACGAATTTACCACGATAAGATAAAATCCATGGGAATCTGTATTCAAACTTTTGACAAGCGATAAAGCAAGCCATCAGCACAGGCAGCTTTGTTAAATTATTTTGATTTCATTTCGATTTAGTGCTGCTTAATCTGCACCATTGATGTCCTTATATGACTGGAACTCTTTACCACATAACCTTAATAGTTTATCATTTGTAAAACTTTCGGATTTCATATACAACAATATAGCTTTCTATAATAGTAACTCTTCCGCCTCTTTCACTCTCTTCTCTTCTTACGATGGGGTTCCATTACAGCACGCTTTACAGCTGTCTGTCGAGCTATGTTATAACACAATCATGGAATACAAGTAAATTTCTGTTTTTTTTGGGTTTTTATTTGAAAACACAAACAGGGTATTCCCAAGTTTTGGTTCATCGGCAATGTCAGCAGATTTGAAAAGAGGTAGTACATAGTAATTTCACGATCACAATACTCGTATTTTAAACATTAATAATGAGAGAATTAAACACGTTCCCAATATTTTCAGAGATATCAAAAATAATAAACGTAATTTCAAATACTTCAATTTATTATTTCCACTACTATCATTAGAATAAAACGAAATTAGCTATATTTTTATTGAGAAGAAACACAAAGCCCAATAATGTTTTGGGAAAAGTTGGGGTTTTTGGACAACCATTTAAGTTATATACATATTTTTTTTTTTTTTGGCGAATAATCAGTTGCAGGCAGTTCTAATTAAATAAGGCCATGTGATTTTGTATTAGCAGCCGCAATTCCTTTATAATCTATATTTACTCCCTTTTCAGTCTTCTTCAACAATATCTTAGGATAAAACGAAAATAGCTATATTTTTATTGAAAAGAAACACAAAGCGTGATATTTTTCATATCAAAAGTATTCGACAAAGTTCAATAGTGTTTTGGGAAAAAGTACATTCTGTTTTCTTTTTTTCTTTTGCCGAATAATCAGTTGCAAACAGTTCCAATTAAAGAAGGCCATGACATTTTTTATTAGCAGTCACAATTCCTTCATAATCTATATTTAGTCCCTTTTCAGTCTTCTTCAACAATATCTTAGGATAAAAAGAAAATAGCTATATTTTTATCGAAAAGAAACACAAAGCCTGATACTTTTCAAATCAAAAGTATTGGACAAAGTCCAATAATTGTTCGGGAAAAAGTTGGGTTGTCGAATAATCAGTTGCCTGCCTTCTAATTAAAGAAGGACATGACATTTTTTATCAGCAGCCGCAATTGCTTCATAATCTATATTTACTCCCTTTTCAGTCCTCTTCAACAATATCTAAAACGTAAAGTTTCCCCCAATATCAATATGTATCCACTTGGAATATAACTTATGGTGCCAAGAACATCTTATATTCATTTTTTGAAAACTTCTTGATCGCTTTGCATTCCCTTAAGCTCTAATGATTTTCCCATAAACAAGAATTTCTTTACTTATCTTAGTGTATGTAAAACATTTCTCGGCCAATTCTGTGAAATTCTCAACTAATTTTTAAGCATCTTTTATATAAGTTTATATTGTTTTGTAATAAATGAAACACAAATTTGAAATAAATAAAACTTTGAATTATACAAATTTTTCTATAGAACCATTTTTTGTGGTGAGTTTTCTTGTTCTGCTATATGAAATCTGTATAAAATACAATACAAAGTGAAATGTGTTTGCTATGGAATGAATTGAAGAGGAACAAACAAGAAAAAAAAACAAACAAAACAAAAAATATTATGGAAACAAATTAATTTTATGGATTCTGGTTCATAGGATACGACTACATTCTTTACCTATAATGCTAATTGTTGTGTTTTTCTTTGCTTACAAAGTTAAATCCTCACTCACCTCAAACCTTCAATACTAACTGGCTTATAACTCAGCTCTGTTCAGACTCTAATTTCCAGCTATTCAGACCGATCTTTGTCTTACCTACCCCACCCCTCGCCCACAAAATGTATGTAATTTTCTCTTGCGTTCGTTCATACACTTTCCTTTTCTCTAAATTTCTAAAATTCTTTTAAAATTTCAAAATCCAATTGCAACAAAACGAAAAAAAAAAAATCTCTTTTATTTCAAATCAAACATTTTTCATTTTGTATTTATATATTTCATATTACGACAACAATTACAACAACCTAAAAAATGTTATATATGAAAATTTTGTATTATTCGGAAACACAATAACAACAACAACACCCGCAAATCGCTGCAACAACTCATCAACACCATCTCGAAATTTGTATTCATATGTCTCTGTCTGTCTGTCTGTCAATCAGCGCAAAATTTAAAGCTTGACCAGCATTAAACACTCATTCATCCATCTTTCCATTCATCCATCCATCCATCACCATTTTCAAACATTTATGCAAACTTTGTTAATCGCACAGCGCATTTCGTTTCTTTTTTTTTTTTCTTTTTTAAAAAATATCGTAATTATTTTTTATTATGTACGAGTATTTACTAAGTACTGTTGGAAGTAACCGCTGTTCATACCCGCGGCTATATCTAAGTACAGACACAGCTGCATGATTGTTTAAATGTCATTCTGGGTTTGGTTTAATAGTTTTCGTTAATATCATTATTGGTTTTTGGTTTTACGTTATTTACTGTTAATATCGTAATTATTTTGGCAATCAACTTTGTCAAGGCGATCGTGTTTGGATTCGTATGACTGCAATATTGATATCTATGTGAGTATTTGAGTTAATGTTGGAACGAAACATCAACGTTCAGTAGTGAAATTGTACTAACTTCAAAAGTTGCTGCTAATTAACTTAATTTGCTTTTAGTAACATTTTTAGTAAACATTTTTGTATTTTTTTTCCGTTACAGTAGTGTGTCAAAATTAGTTGATCTTTAAATTTTGTAAATATTCAATACAATTCTATTCGTTATCCATATCTGTTTTATGTACATTTTAAAAAAATATTTTCAAGGTCCAAACAAATGACGTTTAAGATGCTTTAACATTTTTCTTAATTTGTTTTAGCAATCAGGCAAAATTCCTTTCCTCTCACTTAGTTAATTTACTTGAAGATAATTTTTATACCTTCTCCCGGAGGAATAAAATTATTTATTTTTCGGTTTCAAAAGGTGGCGTATTGGTGTTCTTGCTTTTAAAGTTCGACGTAAAATTGGGTGGTTCGGAAAGTTCATTTGGTTTTTAAAAGAAATTTATTTACAAATTTTCATACAAGAAAACAATTATTATTTTTAATACAGGGTGGTGCAATAGAACGTGCATATTTCAAAAATAGATTAAAAAATAAATACAAAATGTATGGTTAAAATAAATCTAAGGCATTGTAGAGTAATAAATGGAGTTTATTTTTTAAAAATAACATCATCTAAATGGTGACCCTCTCTACGACGGCACTCTTCTAACCGCAAACGAAAATGATTGAAAACTTTCTTCAGTAATACTGATGTAATGGCTGCCATTTCACCACGGATATTCTCCTTGAACTGAACAATGTTTCATGGATTATTACTGTAGACTTTGTGTTTGAGGTATCTCCACAAAAAAAGCCAAGAGGCGTCAAGTCTGGACTATGTGGGGGCCATGGGATATCACCTCTTTTCGAAATCAGTCTGCCAGGGAACATCTGCTTCACCACCGCCATGGAGTCATTTGATGTGTGACAGGTAGCACCATCTTGTTGGAACCAAGTTCTGGAATTCGATATTTGTGGATTTCTTCGTACTGACTCCATAACTCTCTCAACATTGTCTTCGGTCCTACATGTTCTTGGGCGACCATTTGCTTGTGGTTTAAATGTTGAACCGGTCTCTTCAAAACACTTTACCCATATTTTAATTAAATTAGCACTCGGAGCTTCACTAATTCGCCGTAGTCCATATTCAGCACAATATAGTCGCCTAGTAGTAATATATGAACGAGAGTTCTCGCAAAATGCGCGTCGAAGTGATTCATAGCGACTAAAACTCCATAAAACCGCCAATGTTGGCGCCCCCCCCGCGCAATTTCTGCTCCGCAAAAAAAGATGATGCAATATGCACGTTCTAATGCACCACCCTGTACAATCTCCCCCTTTTTTAATAACTTCTTTCCACCTCTCTGGGAGCTTTTTAATTCCTCTCTCATAAAACTCGCGTGGTTTCTCTGCAAAAAAGCGTTAAATTCAATTTTTCACTTCTTCGTCGTTATGGAAATTCAAATTCTTCAAGTGTTTGCTCAGATTGCGAAATAGGTGATAGTCGGACGGGCAAAGTCTGGGGAATACGGTGGGTGAAGTAAAACTTCCCACCCAAACACTGGCAGTTTCTGACGGACCCGCAAGGCAGTGTGAGACGTCAGTGAAGCCTAAGTGAGGCAGTTTGAGGTACCCACACAAGGAGGTTGCTCACAAATCCGAGCTATTTTATTACTCCAAGAACGATTGAGGCAGATTTTTTTATTATTTCAGCTATTTTCCTAACTGTTGCAGGGGTATTAACAATAATTAAATCTCTTATCTCCTCGGAAACGAGTTCTTTTGGTCGTCCTGATCTGGGAGCGTCCGTTACGGAGAAGTCGCCCGTACAAAATCCTTTAAACCATTTCTGGCAAGTTATATCATTTGGTATGTTTCCTTCATATTCAGGCGTTATTTTTCGGCTGGCTGCAGCAGTAGTTTTTTTGCTTTTCGGAAATAATATAGCATAATATGGGTAAAATGCTCTTTTTCCCTCATTTTTTCCACTTTTTAAAACTTTTATTAAAACGCTGTAACCACTCACGATTAAAACGAAAACACAAGTAAACAGTTTAGAGAAGGGATAAGAGAAAGTTACGATAATGTTTGAAGAAACTCTACGTCATGAGAAGTAACATATGGTGAACTAACGAATTAATCGAACGAACTTTCCGAACATCCCAATAAATGAAGCATACATATAGATGTGATTTCGAAGAAACTTTTATTTCATTATAACGCATAGACCTTCCCATTATGTACGAAATACACCATTTAACCATCTCTGGATTGGCAGCAGTGGGCTCTTTTGAGGTAGTTTACGACCACTTTTTGGCACATTTCGGGCGGTATCTCAACGATAACTTGACGAATGTTGGTTTTAAAATGCTCCAACGTTTGGGAATTATCCACGTAAACACGGTCTTTGACACAGCCTTTCAAAAAAAAATTTACCGGCGTCAAACCGTATGACCTTGGTGACCAATTGACGTCGCCAAAACGTAAAACTTCTCATGCAATAAAGCCAAAACCGGTCATGTTGTGTGACTCGTGGTACCATTTTGTTGAAACTACATATCGTTCAGTTCATAATCTTTAATTGCAGACCAGAAATATCCGATTATCATACAGTTATAGCGTTCTGAATTGACGGTAACGGCTTATCCAGCACCGTTTCCGAAAAAATAAAACGTTTCCCAAATTGTCACTTTTTCCGGATGTAATGGCTTTTCCACAGTAATTTCTGGGGTTTTCAAGACCCATATTCTACAGTTTAGGTTGTTGGTGCAACCACCGAGTGAGAAATTAGATAACGCTTCAGTCTCATCAAATTTCTTCATAATCCTGACAATTCCTTGCACAGTAGGTCGATTATGATGACCATAATCATCCCGTAATGCACGAAAAGTGTCCACGTTTGAATCACCAAATTTATAGTCAGTTTTAACTACTTTTACGTATTCTTCGATTGTTTAACGCTCCATATTCATAAATGGCAAACCTATCACTAAATAAATAACATTTCATTTGATAAGTATTTAACAGCCGACAGCCTTGCCAGACCGGTGGTTTTAAATTCACTAAATGGATAACTCGTTACACTGCAGAAATCGTTCTATGGATTGTCGCCGTGCCTAAGATCTCAGTTGCTGCAAAATGGTTCAGTGTGTTCGGCTAGTGTCATTCCGCAAAGACTTAGCAAGCACCAATTCAAATGTGATATGCTACCTTTCAGTCGACGAAAATAGAACAAATGTATTCATTAAAATTTGTCGCAAAATGATTATCTGATTAGCTGCTAGTTTACCAAGGATACGAGTATAACCGAAATAATAAGGTCCGGTCTCTCCCATATCTCATTCATGAGATGCAAGGAATTTTCTTTTTTTAATAAGGTCCGGTCAGGTCAGATATACGAGTATATACGTTCCGACGTTCCGACAATACACATGTCTTTCATGGGGTATATAATTGAATCATTGAACATGTACTTCTTTGATCAAATTGTGCTCAAGCGCCGACGCATTCTAATTGTCACCTTGCCACTACTGATCTTAAATATGCCTGACGGCAGACCATCGTCGCCCCAGGTTTCGTTTCTTCTATTTAAAATGATGGTCTGTCTCTTTGCATTTCCTTTCAGTTCCTTTCATTTCCTTTCCATTTAATTTACGATTGGCAGCAATATTTCCCTCTGCGCACGATGCTTTGCTTCAGGTGCAGCCTGCATTCGTTATCGTAGCAGTATTTGGCTGAGTGTATTTTCATAACCATGTACGGTTATTGCCAGAGTTGCTATCGAATACTCAACATGTTGCCACCTAAATTGAGCAGAATGCCAACTGAATGAGTCTGTTAGAGCAATCTATGGCCGTCTCGGAAATATGTACGATGGTTCTTGGCTTGGTTACGTAGGTATCTCACACGCCCGTGCTTTAACTCGTTTTTGGTAAGAAAATAGACAAGTCTTGGCTTGAGTCTGAATCTTTCAATTACTGCCACGTTCACGATGTACCAAAATTAAACAGCCGAATTCCGATATATATTATTGAACTGGTGAACTAAGCCAATCTTACATTCCTATTTTGGTCTAAACACTTACAAGATTTATCTTTGATTGAGTGTTCGTGGGCAAACTGTGTAAGCATTTTTAACTTTCAGCATGGCAACTATAGTATATAACACAGTTATTAGGCCAAGTACATCTTTGGTCTACTTACCGTACCTCTTAGACGGGACGATACTTCCTGAAAATAGGCGCCAAAGGAAAATGGCTCCTTCTCCGTAAGTAAGCAAATATTCCACTCACTTGCGCGAGTTAAGGCTTCATTTCTCTAAATCATAATCTTTATAGCATTTGCGGGTGTCGCCAACATGAGGGAGGTTCTCTTTCTAGCTTTTCTTTTGGTGTTCTGCTGTTCTAGTAATAAAAACGTTTCAAGATGGGTGCTGTATTAAACCGGCACTTCCGACCCTATTGCTAAGGTTATCAACGGCAACTAAGTCTAGAGGCATAGGCGTTGACATGCCATTTAGGTTACTCAACTAAACATTTTACTTTAGCTGCCATTCAAGGCATGTCCGACAAAATTGCCAAGGAGTGCTCGATCTAAAGCTGGGCACTACGTTCTTTTCGCAAGGAAAAATTGTTGACTCATAATTATTATTATTAGCGTTGGTTTCCAACACTGAAATCGGTGGAACAAATGTTTTTTTATCATAATATGTTCAATAATACATTTGTAAACATGTAAAATTATGTATTTTTGCTTGATAATTTGATTTCAGAAGTTTACAGATATACTCTTGATCACATTATGGCGTTATTCGGGTTCCAGTATTGGAAACTAATAAAAAAAAATTGGCAATGCCAATTAAGAAAATTTTTCTCTCGAAAGAACTTAGCAGTTTCCGGTGAGAAATTTAGTTTCAAATTGCCCAAACATTTTGCTTTCTATATGCAGTGAGCATAGTCCCAGCTTGCTTGTTAATTCCATGTGAGAGAAAATCAGGGAAACCAAAATAGGTAGATCCCAGTCACTCTTTTTCTGTATTCCATACAAATTGTTGCTTCTTCTGTAAATAAAAAATTGGAATTATTTGAACTGTTTGGTTTGCAATCTTCTCTTTTTTAAGGAATTATTGGAACTAATGATTTGTAGTGTTACCATATTTTTTTGTTGTTCACTTTAAATGGTCATCAAACATTAACCGATTTATTGCATTTAAGTGAAAACTCAAACGAAATGTTATGTAAAAGTCGTTGTTTAAAATCATATCATAGGCAGATATGGATAGAGATTAACTGATTAACCAATGGTTACGAGTGTCATATCGTTTTATTTTATATATATCTGTGGATTACCGACATAAATGTTTCTTGATTATTTGGAATATCTCTTGCGTTGTTTTTCCCAATTGTTTTTTAATTAATTGGCCAATTAAATATGTTAATCGATTTTTATAGTCTAAGCTGAATTGTGAAGTCTTGTATGACGATAAAGCGTACGAAGTTCGTTGGGCCATGGCTGGAGATAGCATTGTTGTACAGTTGGTCGCCAAATTAGGTAAGTTAAATTGAGTTAATATCTGTGACTCAAATACAAAATTGCATTTTGCGCAAACTAAAGAAATGCAGCAGAATGAGGAAACATTAAAAACTGGCAATTAAAGTTTTATATAACGCATGTAATGAAATTTCTTTGGACGTAACTATCGCGTTATCGAATACTATCGTAAATAACTACGCAGTGCTTTCGTGATACATTGCCATATTCGCTTAAACTTTTGAATTATATACGAATATATGTCAAAATAAATACAATAATGACAATAATGATCCGGTAATTGCCTTAAACTAATTCAACTGCAATAACTATAACAATAATACAACATGGAAAAACTAGTTTCGATCGATTATTGTGAAAATCCTCATTCGGTGCTTCTTTGCCGTTAATTAAATATTTAAATAATAATAACTGACTCGCTGCACCTTATCGAAGTACTGTTTAATAATCATTTTTATAAAAAAAAAAAATTTTTATTTTACTTATTTTTACATAAACATTTTTCTATCATCATCCTCAATTTTAAGTGTCGAGAATCTAATTTTTCCTAGCTTCAAAGCATTCAATGAAAGTATAAAAATTCCTCTATAACGAGATTTATTTTTCACACCATAATTATTCGTTTAAAAGCCACTGCATTCGTGTGTCCATGTGGCAGAATGCAATGACAATGCTGCAACAAACTTGAAAACAACATTCCCAAGTGTGCCAACCAAATACGTACTCGTAATCTGCCCCGTTTATTGAACTTCATAAGAGCGGCTATTACGTCCAACAACAACACACTCGTGTCAAGTCAAACACGAAATCACCGTAACACCACATTGCATACTCGTATCGCAACTAACAGTAGTTAATGTCCATGCCACAGCATCGTCCGTCCCATGCGATGCAACAAATGTTGGCCAAAAGCAGTAAAACTATGCCACAACAACAACAACAACAACAACAGCAACACTCACAAACCGGCAATGTTGTGTGGACTCTCGATATCGAAAAACGAAAGATGTGGCTGGTCAGTTCGATGCAATTCCAGTTTGCATCACGTAAAGCCAGAAGCTTTAATGATAGAGATGTTGTCATAATACAGGCACTAAGTCATGGGACGATTAGGCAAATGGATAGATAGATGAAACGCCTTGCAATAATTGCCCACTGTGGAATGCACAGTGGATGATGGACAATTGGAATGATAGCAATATTGTGTGACAATCAATAACTATTTATTATATAAAATCATTCTTCAACTATTCCGTTATTAATAACAATGGGAAACAAATTAAGGATCATTTACTGTCACTCGAGTTTAAACCATAGAATCTGAGAAAGATTTCCAAATTAAGGACATTTTGCATTCATTAAGGATATTACGGTATGCAATTTGAAAAACCTGTACTGCAGCATTAAAGAAAGGTTCTCAAATTTCAAGTGATGTCATACTTTTTAAAATATTTGCGATTGAAGTTTCTACTGAAATGTAATTTTGGGTTTGCATCTAAACATAATGAAATTAAAAATTCAAATTTTGAAACACAGTAAGATAGTCCGAGTCTCGTTTTCGATGTCTCAGTTTATTAATACCATATTCCAATATACTCCAATATAACATAATAATAAAACGCAAAATAATTATTATTCATTTAAATTTATTGTATCGCCTTCAAAGTAGGCCTCTTCCGAATTAATATGGTTATCATCATCAAAACATTTTTCAAGCGCATTTTTCGCGAAATCTCTTGTATGTTTTCTATCGACTGAAAATGGATGCCTTGAAGAGGTAATTTCAATTTTGGAGTTTCAGTCAGCTGGAGTCATATCAGCTTAATGCAGATGTTGTTCGATAATATTTTTAGAGTTTTTGGCCAGAAATTCGTTCATAATGAGGTGGTGTTTTACAGTGGTGCTAAATCCACGATTCTGTTTTCCACAAATCCATAGGCGTAGCCAAGGGGGGGATAACCTCCCTAGGGGTTTCCGATTAAGTGCATTGGATAAATTTAGCCCTGCCAAAATAAATGAATTAAGCCCTCGTATAGAGAATTTATTCCTACGCAATGCACAAATCTGATGTTTTCTGGCGAATTTGCTCTTTTAAACTTTATTTGTCGTGTAATCTTCCAATCAAGTACCGCGACAATCAAAAAAACAGCCAATACCACCTTGACTATTGATCGACTATGATGTCCTTTTTCGACTTCAGCTCAGTTGGAAGGCCTCACGTCGAAGCCCACTAACTGGTAAGCATGTCAAAGTCGTAAATCCATGCCTCATCACCAGTTAAAATGCATTTGTGACTGTGAGGTCAATATTAGTTGGTTCCAGTGATCATTCTTCAGTGATCTTTACGAGATTGAGTTTTGAAGAATTAGTCTGGTGCGGCAACGCATTTCATATCTAATCATTCATATAAAATATTACGAATTTATTCACAAGACACAGAAAATTCAGCTGCTGTCTCTCTCAAGCTTAAATAACTAGTTTCAGTCACAATTTAACACACTTTATCGATGCTAATTTCAGTTGAAGACATTCAGGGCAGGCCAGAGCGAGCAAATCTTCCATTGCATCTCAACAGCTTTTGAATGCAGTGTGTCCCTCTTATGCATGCGATTCGTAAGCCCTCCGTAATATTTTCAAGTATTCGGCAACATAAAATTTAAAACAAATTTTTCGTTAGATATTTTTTCCATTTCAAAAATACCCAAACACACTTTAGATGAACTGACAATAATGAGCACCTTCCTTCTTTTAAAGGGTGTCCCAACAAGAACGCATAATTTAAATTTGGCGCCATTCGAAGTGTCATTGTTTGTCATTTGAACAATTGTTATTGTTTGCTAGTAGAAGGTACGAGGTTAGTAAAAATGGAGCGCTACACGAATGAACAACGCATTTTCATTGTGAAATTGTTTTACCAAAATAGTGAAAGTTTTGCGGCTACAGTTCGCAAATTGCGATCAATTTGGGGTCTCAATAATGCTCCAAAAGAGTCAACTGTAAAGAGGTTAATGGATAACTTTGCCAAAACTGGGTCTGTTAATGATGTAAAGACAACAACGCCCGACCGAAAATGTCGCAGCTGTTCGTAATGATGTCGCTCAAACTCCACCCGCCTCAATTCGACACCGAACTCAGCAAATTGGTGTCTCCAAATCCACTATGCAGCGTCTTTTGACGAAAGATTTGCATCTTCATGCATACAAAGTTCAATTGACTCAGGAACTGAAGCCAGCTGACCATGGACAGCGAAGGGAGTTCGTTAATTAGGTATTGGAAAGACAACATGAAAATGCTGATTTTGCCGATAAAATCATCTTCAGTGACTAAGCCTATTTCCATCTTGATGGCTTCGTCAATAGGCAAAATTGTCGCATTTGGGGCGAGGAAAATCCTCGAGTGATTCACGAGAAGCAAATGCATCCTCAACGTGTCACTGACACTGTGTGGTGTTGATTTTGGGCTGGAGGAATCATTGGACCTTCTTTCATGAAAACGAGGCATGTCAAGCGCAAACAGTCAATGGTGTTCGGTATCGTGAAATGATAACCAGTATTTTCGTGCCTGGAATTGAAGAAATGAATGTGGAGGGCATGTGGTTTCAACAAGGTGGCGCCACATGTCATACAGCCAGAGAAATAATTCAATTGCTGCATCAGTCATTTAAATCTTGCGTTCTTGTTGGGACACCCTTTAAAATCTTTATTCAATCATAACACCAGCTTTAAAACCTGTTCCTTTTTGGGTAGCTATCTTTTGCTTCGTCCATCAAGTTTATTGTCGACAAATTCTCATTCTGTAAAATTTGCGTCCTTTACTTAGCATTTGCTTAACGTGCAAAAAAATAGTTTGCAGGTAAATATTTTTTCCTAACTTCCACGATCACATGGCAGATCTGACGAAGATTACGCCATTCATCACCTCAATGTTGCAATTATCACCATTCATGCAGCATCCCAGACAAATGATTTCTTTACCCATCAAATAAAGTAATTTGGTTTTATCCTCGTTTGCTCCCCACTTTTTCCATTTTCTTGTCAATGTTTGAAAAGGTTGCAGTAACAATATTATCTATATCATCAACGTACGTCAGTAACATGTAACTTCTACTGAAAATTGCACCAATTATATGCCAGCCTTCCTCTAAAATACTTCCAAAAATATGTTAAAGTGATGATGCGAGAGGTTGCTGGCTTATCTATAGCCTCGTTTGGTGTAAAATAGACTACTTAGATTTTACTGCATACGAGGCCGGTCCCAATACTAGCCGAGCTGACGTATAGATGATGCCAGTAGTTTGAAAACAATTATTTTGGTAAAAAGTGGCAACCTTATATAACATATGTTTTAGGTTTCAAGGCGTCACGTTGTTTAGTATTTCTATTTGAACCATCAAAAGTAACCGATTTCAGTGAATTTGTAAACAAGGGAAAAATTGGTCATCGCTATGTAATTCAATATTTCAATTTGGAAGGTCTCAGTCCAACCAATATAAGCTAGATTCTACTGTGATGGAGTCTGCTACTTCGTTTACGACTGTATTGTGTAGCAGAGTTTAAACGAGGCCGTACGAGCTGTCAAAATCAACACTGTAGTGGTCGACCAATTGAGGTGTCCACGCCAGATATGGTTAAGAAAATCCCCAAAATGATATTGAATGATCGTCGACTGAAGATGCATAAGCTAGCTTAAATGATGGGCATTCGCCAACAATGAAGAGGTGGAGTCTGCGGTTGGTGGCTATTTTAAAAGTTTGACAGTTCTTACTATAAAAGCTATTGAATATTGCTGGAGAAAGTGTATCCAGCTAAAAGGAGATTTTGCTGAGAAATGAAAAAAATTTCCCAACTTGTGTGTCTTCTTTGTTATGTCGGCTAGCTTTGGCACCGCCCTCGTACTTCATGTCGATCAGTATCTTTAAACAATTTTTGCTCCACCAGGCAGTTTTTCTCTAAAATCCGCTGCAATGTAAATATATGCTCAGTTGTAGTTTTACCAGATCTAGATCCAGTGTAATCATCGACAAAGTCTAATCATGTTAGATAGAACACATTTTAATCTTTCACATATTACACCTAAAGTGCGTTTCGGTGCACAGGTATACAATTCAGATTCCAATCATCGGTCATGCCTTCTTTGAGTTCACTAGTGTTTGAATGCTGGTATATGTTGATTACTGCCACCGTTAATGCTGTTAGCGGAGACATTCTATGTTACTCCTCTTCTATAACGGGAATAAAGTTGACGTTCAAATTGTTATCGGTGAACAAGTTCCAAACCGCTTTCTACAAAAGTGTATCTTTCCACGACTCTAAGTCTTCCGGCATGGAGTACTCATATTCTGCTGCATTCACTTCATGGCCTTCATGTTGTAATATCTACAACTCTTAACTTATATAATGTATTTGCATTTACATTACCAATTACAACTATATATACCATTCAATTGCAGAAGATAACCAGTACATGGCCTTTGGCATCTCACCGAATAAGGATCGCAGTGTCATGATAGGTTCCGATGCTGTTGTCAGCTGGGTGGAAAAAGACACAGGCAAAGGCTATGCGGTTGATTACTACATTGATGACAAATCACAATGTTCGGGAAAACGTGGTAGTTGTCCTGACGTCAACATTGAGGACAATACCAATTCCATCCGTTTGTTGAATGCCGCCATGGTCAATGGTTACTCCATTGTGACATATCAACGTTCGCTGAATGCAACCGATAAATTGGATTTACCCATATCGCGTAATGGTTTTGAGGCTATAGTTTGGGCCATTGGGCCTTTAAATGAGCGCAAAGAGACATCTTTCCACAGTCATTTCAACAAACATACACACTATATTGACTTTGGACGTCAGCCCACATGGAACTGTCCAACGCCCGAGGGTTCGAAACCAGGATCCGATAGCGATGACGAAGACGATGATGTAGAAACAGAACGTAAAAAGGGTTACCCTGCCGCATCGACACCAGCCAATATTAATCGTGTGCCCGAAGAGGAGTTTTATGACAATAATCGCGCACAAGCCTTACAAGGAGGCAATCGAAGACAGGAAATCGATAATCCCCGCTTGACCCATAGAAACCAAGTGCCAACGCCTAAACCTGTTGCTAATGACAAGGAAGCATGGGAGATACCACCCATACAATGTTACGAGCCTGAGGATGGAGTGTTTTACGCTCAAATGGGTCCCACCGGCGGTAAACATGGTTACCCGGCAATTACAGGTAAATATAAACCACATTTGACAGCCTTCTATGAATACAGTTTTAAAATGCTTTTTCCCCCTTCATTTGTTACGAAATTTGTAATAGGTCATGTTGGTTGGGGCATCTCGTGGTATATCAACGGCCTCTTGATACCAGAGATCCATGTGGTGCGCGGCAAAACCTACACCTTCGTCGTTGAGGGTGGCAATAATCCCGACATTCCGGCCAAATACCATCCATTCTATATTAGTGATGACCCAGTCGGTGGATATGAACACAAACGGGAGGAAGAGAAGAAGGTAACCATGTATTATCGTTACACTAGATATCGTTCTGTACGCTAACGTTAGCAACTTCCATTATTAACTTTTTAATAGAATATTCGCATATTTGCCGGTGTCCAAAGAACCCGATCCGGCCAAATTATTCCCACCGGTGTTGGACGTCTGTGTAACTGGACTCCTGATGTAGACGGACCACCTGCCGATGACTACCAATCGTTTGGAGCCTATCAGCGTACCCTTACCTTAAAATGTGATCCCGGCGAGCCTGGTGTGATCACCTGGAAACCCGATCGTAATACACCCGACACTGTGTACTATCACTGCTTTACGCATCGTTATCTTGGCTGGAAAATTCATGTGCATGACACGTGCGACGACGCCCGTTACGCCGCGTCGGAGCAACATTCGGTACGTGTGCCGGCACCAGTGCGAGGGGATGATGAGTTGGTAGCGGAAGAATCGATACGTCACGAAACTAAGGTCAGCCCCAACGAAAATTTTTTGTTAAAGCACCAAACAGACTTAATTAAGAATCACAATATGAACGGAACACCGCCGAAATTATCATTTGAAATAACCAAATCTACGGAAATAACTCAATTGATTTCAGATGGCATCCGCGCTGCTGAGGCTCTCGAGGATAGCATATTGAGGCAAAAACAGCATCAGCAACACCTGACGGTGAGTGGAGCACAAGGTTCGGCCTACAATAGCAACAATAACAACAATAAGGCGGCCACAACAAATACAGGCAGTAACAGCAATCCAAATATTGGAATTAGTGTCTCCAACGGCTACTCCACGTCGTCGTCCTCATCGTCCGGTAAATTGGGACCACCTTCACAACCGCCGCTTGTGTCAACTGCCGCACCCGAGACCTTACACGGCGAAACTAATTTGCATGACCTATTAAACTCATTACACTCATCATCACCCTCTCAGTCATCACCGTTAGGACCATCACCTCATAAAAAACCATTGCTCTCACCAGCACTGTTAGGTCCACACACTAACCCCAGCTTACACTTGCACTTTCATCACAATCACAATCTAACCAATGCTTTGCCACTACCGGGACCGCACAAGACCATAGGTCTTTCGGAGTTCTTAAGGCCTCCTTTCAGCGCACCTCTGTTTCATCCCGTCAAACTGCCGGGACGACGTCCCTATCCAGGACCGGTAAAAAAAGTTCCAGCATCGAAGCCGATACTACCCCAGCAGTTGCCTAGGCATCCTCCAAGTATCCTCGCCACTGGCCCCCTTCCACAACCCTCAGTTATCGTTAATCACTACCGGAAACCCGTCCCGAGTATTTTCAGACCTTTTATGAAAGATACGTCGTTCCCCCTGCAGCCATTGGCTGCATCTGTGCTGCTTTTGGGTCAACCAACAGAACTAACAGGCCATCGTAAAACAGACCCCCATAGTTCACATCACAAGAAGCCGGTGATACCAGTGCCTTACGCAGATCTCAGCCCTCAGGGGACTCAGTTGCAGAAACACGTCTTTATCAAACCTTCAGGCGAAAAGAGTAAAAAGCCCATACTCCCCATCAAAATGGCTCATCCTATGCCCCATGACAAAGTTAAGCCAATGATTATTGTGGCATCCACCACAACCTCTACCACTAAATTGCCCAGTGGTACATTTAAGAACCCATTTGATGCTCATGAAGTTGTCGATGAACCGTCGCCTGCCGAAATAGCCACCATGAAACCGGCCATTAATGAAGGTTTCAAGCCTGACACTGTCGTTGTGGAGAGTGGTTTCAAGCCTATACTGCGGCACGATGGTCCTATGCCCCCACCAGAGGTTGTGGAGCAAATAGCAAGTCGCCGCGAGGATCCAAATCTAGAAATCGATGAGGCCATGGAGTCGGACACACTATTTCTAACAGCTCAGGCTCAGCAGACGCAAACTCAGAGCTTTGAACCCATGTTCATACCCTCACCACCCGACAGCACGAACGCCACCATAATCATACGTAAATCTTCGGGATTACAGTTGCAGACCAAGCACCATTCTAGTGCAACTGCGCTGCAGGACCATCTTTATAACCAGCCCATAAGTTCCATGCTAAAATCGACCATGCCAGAGACCGCCAAATTGAGAAATGCTACTTTGGATGACATCCTAAATGAAGACTCTGATGAAGACCTGGAAGATAAATTTGTGTCATCCAAAG
This sequence comes from Philornis downsi, assembly GCA_019455685.1. Taxonomy (NCBI): domain Eukaryota; kingdom Metazoa; phylum Arthropoda; class Insecta; order Diptera; family Muscidae; genus Philornis; species Philornis downsi. Next base: position 95,056 of record JAHXMU010000462.1, on the reverse strand, counting down.
AAAATCATAACGACGAGACGTCGCCATCTATAGAGCTCAAATTATCTGTAGACGAGGAAAATAAGACGACAAACATTACAAATCAGAAGTTTACCGACTATTTAGAAGCGGAGAAGACCGATGGGCAGGTTACAAATGAAAAACCCTTAAAACTGCTTCCCCAAAACCAGCTTAATTTTGAAAGTTCCGTCTCAACTATGGCCACAACGGTCAGTTTGGCTTCGGAAATGCCTCTGGCAAATAAATTGAAAAATTACGACAGACAACCCCTTGATGACATTGACATGGACGACAGTGAGGAGTTTGACAACTACGAGTCCCAAGCTAACCCTGAAGATGACGATTTATTCGCCATGGAAGGGCAGTTCGACTTAGAGCCGGAAGCTCAGGCAGCCGAGCGCATTGATACCTACTACCTGCCCCCAGATAATCGTAAGGCGCCACAGACCACTATTTCTAGTGGTTCAGTCATATCATACGATGGCAAACCTGTGGTGGACAGTTCGTTAGTCTTGCCACCCAAACTGGACTCCGATAAGGATGACGATGATAATGATAACGGTTCTCCACGCTTATTTGGTGGCAGACAACGTGGCCTGACAAAGCTGGAACAGCTTATAAGAAGCACTCCCCAATTTGTACCGTTCCGTGGTGAAATTCCACCACTTTCACCTGACATAAGTCCAGTTTCTGCGCAGGGTCCTCTGAATCCGAATACACCTCTGGCATACTCAGCGATGCCTCAAGCGCCTCGTGTCGGTTCCACAAAATTACAAATAATTCCCAATAATAGCAGATCATAAACAACACATTCACAATAATTAGCCAACGTCATTTATCATCTTCACCATAAGAGGCATTAGTTTCGATCTATCGTTTTCCTGTCTGTTTTTTGTCTGTTTTTTTTCTAGTTCTTTCTTATAGGAATTGAATCCAATCACCTCTACAATATACTGTAGCCTAACCAACTATTCCCAGTAACGATCATGACAGAGTTAAGTCGTAGATACTTGTCATCATTTCGTAATGGATACTTCTTCTAAACCTATAATAATATTAAAAACAATCAATCAATTAATTAATTAAACAATATTATAATAATGATTTACTTATAGTAAGGTCTTCCTCCCCCCTATCTCTACACCTCTCTGCATATTTAAATGCTTTCTTTTTCCCCCTTTTTTTTTACATTTACTATGAGAGTGAACATTTTTTCCTTCTCCCCCCTTCTCCCTTTTAATGTATAAGAAACAATGTACTTAAGTATATAATCTATCTATATATATAAATATATATATACATATGTATGTATGTATGTATGTATACATATATACATATATATACAAATCCATACATACTTTATTATGTATAAGGAAAAGTATTTTAATAAAATCGACATATCTTGTTAATACTGAAATCCATTTCTTTCGTCTGTTTGATTATAAGATTTGGTGTCTGAATTGATTTGCGTGGGATCCTAGTTTAAGTGGGAACAAGTGGGCTGACAGTCGCAGTTATTTATCTTGGGTAAGCGAAAGTAGTCAAATTCCATTCAGGAATAAAGTTTGCTTAATGAATTGTCCCAACGAAAAAAAAGCATATATAATACTGTGGGCAAATTAGTGTAAGATCTGGTCAACCGGTCTGTGCGTCATCGAAGGAAACAAGTGATAATCGGACGGCGCAATATCTGAAGAATATCTCAGATGGCATAAGACTTCCCATTTCAGCATTTCCAGGTAGGTTTTAACGGGCTTGGCCACGAGAGGCCGAGCATTGTCATGCTGAA
>JAHXMU010000462.1:67812-93257 GCA_019455685.1 Philornis downsi | reverse complement strand
TAGGATATTTTCTTGTTTGTTCTTTACATATATTTTTAATTTGTATTTCTTATGTTTTTTTGTGTGATTTTTTGCGTTTTACTTGTTTTGGTTAATTTCGAATCCTTAAAGTTAAAGTTTTAGTTAATTTTACTTATGTTTGTTTTGTTGGATGTGTGTGTAATGTGTGTTGTTGTTTTGCTTTTTGGTATTTTTCTTTTCTTTTTAGTATATTTTACATTTATTTTGTTTTTGTAAATAGTTGTAGTAGAAGTAGTTGTTGTAGTTGTTGTGTAGTTTGTTTTGCTTTTCACAATTCTTGTTGTTGTTGTTGTTGTTGCTGTTTAAACAACAGGAATGATTGGTTTTTTTTTGTTTTGTTTTGCATTTAAATGAGAAATTAATGTTGTTCTTGTTGTTTTGTTTTTTTTTTTTTTGTTTTAGAGAAACTACAATTTTTGTCATTATTTTTTATAATCATTACCATATTTTTCATTAAGGTATTTTTTAGGTGTTATTTTCTTATAATTTTGTTAACTTACACTAGATTTTGCTGGTTTTTTTTTTGGTTTTTGTTTTTTTTATAAGTATTTAAGTTTAATTTATACGCATTTATGTTATATTTACCGAAATGATAAAAATTTGAAATAAAAATATTTTTTTTTATGGTGATTTTGTTTTGTTGTTTGGTTTGTTTTTTTTTTTTTTAAGTGGATACGATCATGAAGTTTAATGAATCTCCTGTTTGTTCTTCTTCCTTTCTTCTAAAAATAATTCAAAGCCAAAACAGGTTTTTTATATGTTTTTGTTTTTTTTTTTTTATGGGAAATAAGAAATACTTTTTTTTATATGCCGCAGCGCAAGATGGGTTGAGACCATGTATCGATTTTGAGAGAAATCAAAGTAAAAGGTTTGATATTTGGTAGCGATACAATTTTCGCAAAATGTGTTGTGCTGAGGAAAACAACAAGTTGTTGCTGTTTTTTCGCAGGGTCCCTTTATGTGGAAGAAGGGATGCCATGGTTGCTAGCAGAAGATTTTCTTTCTTGGAAACTGGATTATGGTTTGGTTCCATTTCTTACGAAATGTAAGTGGAACACAATTCGAAATTAAGATTAAGATTTAAATGCCAGAAATTTTAGCCATTTTGTAATATGTCGAAATTAGTTAGGTTTTACGGCAATAGGTAATCTCTATCCCTACAATCTGTGAGGGTGTAATTTTGTGTTATTTCGTTCTACTCAAGGTATCCAAAAATGCTTACAAACATGGAGTAAAACAGTTTAAGTTTTTTTAAAACGCTATTTTGTAGCATTCCTTACTTGTCGAAAAGCTATTGGCATTTTTAATAGAATTTCAGTTCCAGACTGCAAACTAAATTGCAAATATTAAGACATCATCCTGTCTATTCTTTACGCACACATTTCATATTTTACTTCTTGTCCTTTATTGTGTGCGTTTACCTCGTTTTGGTTAATTTCAAATCCTTAAAATTTAGTTTTGTGTTAAATTGAATTACGTTTTTTTTTTGTATCAATCAATCAATGTATGTATGTGTGTAATGTGTGTTTTTGTTTTTGTAAATAATTGCAGTAGAAGTAGTTGTTGTTTTACTTTCCACATTTCTTGTTGTCCTTGTTTGTTGTTTTTTAAACAGGAGGAATGATTTGTGTTTTGTTTTGTGTGTTTGGTAGATGAGAAATGTATGTTGTTGTTGTTGTCATTACTTTGTTGTTGCTTTGTTGTGTTGTTTTTGTTTTAGAGAAACTACAATTTTATTTGTATTTTATAATCATTACCATATTTTCCATGAAGTTGTTTCTCATAGCCATACTTTTCTTAAAATTTTGTGAACTTTCATTTTTTGTAAGTATGCAAGATTTGTTCATATTTGTATTATATTTATCGAAAAAAAAATTGAAAAAAAAAAATTTTGTGTTATGCGATTTTTTGTTTTCTTTTTTTTTTCAATAATTATGAGCATGAATTTTGATGGGTTTTTGTTTTTGTTTTTTTCAAAATTCATTCCATCACGAAACGAATTCTTATAGGCAATAAATTCATCATTTATGACAAGGCGAAAAGAGAACACTTTGTTGCATTTTCCGCAGCGCAATCTGAGTTGGGAAAATCTACCGACTTTTACAGACTTAAAACTAAAATGTTTGGTTTTGGTAGCGATACAATTTTCGCGAACATCAGCTTGTGCTAAGGCCAACAACAAACAGTACCCCCAATTCCGCCGGCGCCCTAGGTGGAAGGTGGGCTCGCACGGAAATAACGATGATCTTCACTGCCTTGAGCCCCAAATTCGTTAAGAATTGAACGAATTTTTGTTAGCGTCTTATGGATTTTTGACATTAATTGAGGTCTCTTTATTAGATTTCCGTGCACGTTTGCATACCATTAAAGAGACGTGCAAACTAATCTCAAAAATATTTCCCACCTCCAATGGATATACGCACACCCCTAGACTGACAATCCATAGCTACGGTGAAGGTGGGTGGGCAGCTTATTGATTTCAATCCGCAGGTGTTTTGTATACACAAAGGCGGTTTCGTAATCGATTGATAAATGTACATGAAGATTATTGTTTTTGGTTTTTTTTTTTTTTTTGTCATATTTATAACGTGTATTAATTAATTATTTATAAGTATGTTAAATTAAGAAAGGACAACACATTTAAAAAACGTTTTGTTGTGGAAACAATTCCTCAGAAAAAAAATTTTTTTAAATAATTGTTATTTTTATGAAAAAAAACCTTAAAGAAATAACAAATACAATATTCTTTTTAAAATCAAAAATGTGTATCCTTTTTCATTTAAAATCAAACGTTGTACATAAATTATACTTTAGCTTTAGTCATAATAAAATAATATTTTTTACATTTAAGACTTCTTTTTTTTAGTTTGTTTTAAAATTTAAAAAAATATAAAATGAAATTAATAAGCAAAATTTTGTTACTCTTTTTCTGAATTCGCACAATGTTTCTTCCAAATTACATTTTGCTTTGCTTAACATATAATTAATCAAAAATTGTAAATGAAATAAACTATAAAAGAAACAGCAGAGACTTAATCCGTCTTACTGCCTCAGATCAATAATTTCTAAATAAAAAATCAAATGCTTAAAAGCGGCATTTGTTTATGTTATTAAAGATACAAGTTAGTAATTCTTGTATCAAAAATATGACACTGAAGAAAATTATCCCCAAATGCTCATTCATATATAATGGAAAACGTTCTGCCATTAAGCATACACAATCATTCCAGGTTTGATGGTTTTGAATTGAATTGAATTCAAATAGTTAACGTCTCTACCGGTTACATCGCACGAACGCTGCTGCTTTCCATGCATTTAAGGACAGTTTTCATGCATTTGCCATATCTTGCAGGTGACCAGGCCGGGTATGTTATTTCAAGAAGTCCTATTGTTTTGACTTGTTTGGCATTTTAAAGTTAGCCAAATTTTGTTCTTAATTCCTTTTAGTTTTTCTGGCATTATAAAGGTACATTTTCTGTAGATTTTTGTTAAGGGGTTAAATATTTTGTCAATCCATGTGGTGACTAATTCTCGCTGTTCAGTCAGGGTGTAAAAGCATGATGGACATGATTTTTTTATTTCTCTTTTTTTTTTTTTTTTTTGGTATTAACATTTGTTATTTTCCAATTGGCTTTAACAGCATTCCAGGTTTCATAATTTCAGGTAAAATGTTGTTTATACTGGTTTCATAATACATCATATTTATTAACTGCATTTTTTCTTTACAGAACTTTTTCACAGAATATTGAAATGTCCGCAATTAAGATCAATTCCCAATGGGAACTTTGGTCGTGTATTGTTTAAATGAATTGAATTAAAATTTCTGAACAGCACATGCCTTATAAGTTACGTGTTTTGTTTTTCAAAATATGTTCCGAAATATGTTAATATTTTAAAATTGAAATTCTGAAAAAGCAAACATTTTAAATTTAATACGTAAAAAGAAAAAATATTTTTTGTTATTTAAGACATTCAATTAAGTTTAGAATCTAACTTTATTGCTACTGCAATATGTTAAATAATAGAATTTGTAATATAAAATTGTAATAAACTTGAAATATTAAAATTATTTTCACGAATTCCTAGTTTTAAAATGGCCACCGTTATAAAGTTTTCTTTGCAGAAATTTCAGTAAAAATTCCTGGAGTTTTTTGTAAAAAAATTCATCTTTTTCGGGAAGTCAATTTTAATTTAGTATTTAGAATATTTTAAAAGTAAACTTTAAACTTTTTAAACTAGTGAACACACTTTTTTAAACTTTCAGATTACGTTAAATGAGAATGTAATTTCAATTTTGATAAAAATGTTAAAAAATTTTTTAAGAAATTGCAATTCTAAATTAATCTAAATAATCCTAATATAAATCTCTACACAAAAATTTCGAGAGAAATTGTTGAATTTTGTAAACCAAATTCTTTCGCAGTTTAGACAAAGACATTTTATATGAATTTACTATTTATCCACTTATATATACGTATATATATATATATATATATGTATATATATATATATGCACGTACATACATATACATATATATATATATATATATTCACCTTATATATAAATTTCGCTTGTAATCTTTAAAATTGTAGATTCCATTTAAAGGAATATTTTGGTTTGCTGTCCGAAATACTAAATATTAAGGATTGAAAGCATTATAAATACAAAATTTTTTATACAAAAAGTTCACGTTAAAATCATTGAATCATTGAATAAAATATTGAATATGACAGACCAAACATTGCACTAGAACATTTCATTTTCATTTGAATTTGCTATTTATCACTAATAAACTCATAGTGGTTAGTATTGCTAAGGCTCGAAGGACTGTAAACATAGTATTGATTCCACAAACATAGTGTTAGTGTTGATTTTGCTACGAATCAGTTATAACCTCATAATGGAATATGGCTAAGGCTCGAAGATCCATGAACATAATATTAGTGCTAGTGACATTAATGGTAGTAGTTTCATTTTTGAAAAAGTCTTAAATTTATTGCACGAAATGATTGTTATCTAATATTAAACTATATATAGTTCTTGTGGATTTATAAATACATGAATGACAAAGTCTTATGAAAGGTTCGTTCAATCATTGATGAATAATAAGAATGGTCGCAGACAAATTAGAGTCCCACTGGAATATAAATTATTGGGAATAAATTTGTATGTATAGTTATATACAAACAGATATCGCTGGTATTTTCTTATGCAAATTTTGGGGCTTGTGGATTTAAATTTTACGATAAAATTAACAATGAGTAAAATTAAATTTCGTTTAAATTTTCAAAATTTCATTTTAAAGCTAGTAAAGTAATTGCAAGAATTTTCAATGTAAGTTTTGTTATGTTGCCAATTGCAAAAAAAAAAACTCATATAATTTTAGTTCACTAAGGCTCGAAGTTCCATAAGCATAAGTATAATACTGGATTAGTAATTAATTTTTGAAAACTTATAAATGAAGCTTTAAGTGAAAGTATTACATCAAGTGATATTTGGCAAATATTGAACAGTAATTTCTATGGATTTGTTTAGTCTTTAAGTAATAAAGTCTTATAAGAAGTTCTTTCGATCGCTGAAGGATCAAAAGTGATCGTAGATTACTTAGGACAACTACAGCATCACAGCAAAATCTTAAACACAAAAAGCTGAAGCTTTTTCATTGAAAGTTCTTTAGTAATCTTACGGACTTGGAAAACATGTATTCATGTGTTTTGATATGAAAATTTAATTTCAGAAAATTTAATTTTTTTTACTGCACATTAGCTGGTAGTAACATATCTGACTTTAGCTCGAAAGACCATTTACGGCAGTCCACTACTTGATGATTAATATTATATTGCCACTTTTCAGGAATGAAGTCCTTAGGAAAATTGTTGCTAAACATATCTAACGATATATTTTATAGATTTATTGTGGACTTTCAATGCAGAAGTCATTTTGGAAAGTTGCTCATATAATCATCAGAGATGACTACATATGGCAAATTAGCACGCCACCCTATATGGATATAATTTCGTTTTTACCATTTTTGCAACTTCACAAAACGTAAGAAAACTTAATTGAAAAATTTTAACACATTTCGAATGAACTAAAAATACTCCAATGTTATATTTGTATGTTACATTTATCGATGCAATTTTTCTATTGCACCGTTTAAACTGATAGCCATTAAAATAGTTGTATTTTTTCGATTAATTTGCAACTTTATTATTATAAATTCCTGATACTTTTAGGGTTTTGCAAATCAATTCACCACGTAGCTTTTATTTTCAACTTTTAATGGCACTTACTTTTGGAATTCTGTTTCGCTGGCAATTGCTTATATATTTATTTTGAGAATGGTTACTACCCGGCTAGGGCTCGAGGGACCCTTAACAGGAGTGTAATTTCTAATTAATCAATAATTATGTTTTGCTTTTGATAAGAGATAAATCCCTTAATAAAATTATTGTACCTCATGACCATAAACAAAAATGTCGCAATATATTTCGTAAATATATTTTGGTTTTTTGCGAAATTATTTGAAATTTCGAATTTATAATCGGCGTGAATAATTCATAATCGTATTTGAATTCAGATTTTTCGGAAAATGCTTTATAAGAAATGAAAAAGCAATTCATTTATCCCATAAATGGTTAATTACAATTCTCTTGGCGACTGGGCTTTTAACTCTTACTTGGCTTTTAATAGTGCTGAACTGATCGCCGTTCAAAGGAAGAAAGATGGTTTGTTAGCGGTACGATGTGTGATTGCTGGTTACATTAACCATAGCATCACGGACTGCTATTATATAAAGTTATTACAATTAACAATATTTGGCTGATTGTTTTTTATTGAAGCTTTAAGGACAAAGTTTTCGATTCACTTTAATACTGCCGAAAGTTAATTTGCATTGATGAAATGCTTACTCTATGATAAGGGAATTAAGGTGAAATTCACTTAAAAAGGAATTTCGACATTTTCGACATTCATAGTTTACTTAGGAGATACTGAAGATACCTTCGTTTTAAAGAGGTTCATTCTATGAATTCCATTTTTTATGAATACAAAATTTGCACGTTTTTCTTAAAATTTCAAAATTTTTTAATTGAAAAGAATTTAATTGCTGCTTTTTTGGATTTCAAAAATATGAAATTTGAATGCTCTTCGGTTTGGAGTTAGTTCAGTTAGAGTCAATTTACAGCGGCAGTAGTAATCATAAAGCCAAAGATTGCTTCTGTGTGTAATATATTTAATGATTATCACCAATTTCAGTGGTTTTTTTTTTATTGAAACTTTAAAGTCAAAATCTTAAGAGAAGTTCAGCCTAATAGTATTATCGCCAGAAATCATTTTGCAAGGATGAAAATGTCGAGGTAGGAATTCACTTAAAAATCAGCTGACAGCTTCTAGATAATGCCGAAGACATGTAGAATTTGAAGAAAACTTTTCGCTGGCTTAACTTCTATACATAAACAATAATTCAAAGTTTCCCCTTAAAATTTCAATATATTATAATCTATCAATCAGTTATCATTGTATTTTTTTTATAGTGAATTCAAATTTTTTGAATTCAAATATTTTAGTCCTTCAAATTCGTTCAGTGATTCGAAGTACGAAAAGAAAGTCTTGATTTTCTCATTTTTATTTTCATTATGGAATAAAGGTTTTAATAGTTACCTATATTTATTAGAATTACTTGGGTTTTTTTTTAGTTTGAAACATTGAAAAATTCTCGAAAAAGTTTTCCTTTTTTAAACTTTATTGCTACTACAACATGTTAAATAATGGAATCTTTGATATAAAATTGTAATAAAATTATTTTTACGAATTTTCAATTTAAAACATGGCTACCATTGTAAAGTTTCCTTCACAGAAATTTTAGTGAAAATCCTTGGTTTTTTATAAGCCAAATTCTTCTTCGGGGAGCCCATTTTAATTTAGTATTTAGAAAGTTTTTAAAATAAATTTTATTTTACTGATAGTTAAAATTTTTCACATTTTAGATTCCTTTTAAACGAAAATGTAATTTTTTTTAGATTAAAATGTTACAAATTTTTTTTCAAGAAATTGCAATTCTAAGCAAATTGCAATTCTAATGCTAATATAGATGTCTATACAAAAATTTCTAGAAAAAATTGTTGAATTTTTTAGAACAAATTCTTTCGCAGTTTAGACAAAAAAATTTCATTTAAATTTTGAACTCCAAACATTTCTAACAAATCTTCTTTATGAAATATCAAAATGACGTTCGATTTTATTTAACCAATGATGGCAATTTATTTTGAATATGTTAAAGGAAAATGTGGGCGTTATAGATTAAATTTGAACAAATTAGGTTATTAATTAGTTATACGTCGATTTGTACAGAAAACGCCTGAATATATTGAGAAGTCATTAAGGGAGATTTAAAAATCAAGAGATATTTTCTGGTTGACCATAGTTTTGTGTAGTATTTGGTGAGTTAGTATGTGGAATTCCGCCCTTTGATTGCTATATAGATGAAATGTACCTTGTAAATTTATTGTACCTAATATTGGTCCTGACCAACTTCCATTGAAACTGCCAACGAAACAAAAGTAAGTCCGTGCATTTATTCTATGAGCAAAACTAATATTGTGGGGTTATGGTCGATAATACCATTTAATTCGTAAAGATTTGAAAGCAATTAATAAATACCTGTTTTGAACAAAATTATCGTGCATATTATTGTGAATGATCACTGGCTGCATTGTGGTGGTTGTCTTCAATAATCGATAATTCCATTGTGGACAACAACACATTGCTTTACGTTTATCCATTCTTTGGTGGCCACCTATACTGGGTGACTGTGTAAGAGATTTTTACACGGAGCGAATAATGTCGATAAAATAGGAGACTAAGTCGGTAAAGAAGTGCAATCGTTATTAAACCGGTGCGATTAGGTTTAAACATGAGATCAAGTTTGACATTTTTGATGTCAAATAGTAATCTTTGATGTCAAATGTCAAATAAATCCTGAGAATATAATGCATTGTATTGCTGTTAGAGTTCTATAACATTTCATGCGTTTCATAGTTGGAAATATGAATTAAGTACAACTATTCCGAGACGTGCATAAAATAGCCAACGAACATTATATTTCATAGTTAAATGAACAGTTTTATTGCAAATTCTTTAAACCTCTGCAGTGGTTTTGCATTGCTATGGCATTATTGCCGAATTATATCAATTTATTGGCAGATATTTGTTTTATATTGAATTGATTATTGCGAAAAAACTGGAGTATGCAATATATTCATTTGTAGTTTAAGAGCGTAACGCTCTTCAAATAGCTGTAAATGCAACAAAGTTAATTTAACCCATAATCATTGGAGCGGGAGACAGTTTGATATTTCTTAAAATTATAAGAAATTTCAATATGTCATAGTGTAGCAAACACCGGCGACACTTTTTCCTTGTATGTAGACCAAAAACTTTGATTTTTTTTTCAAAATCTTAGATTTATTATGAATTTGCTTATTTGAAGACCTCACATGAGTATATGAAGTAAATATTTGAGTCATACTCAATTTTAGAAGAACACTTTTCAATTTAATTTGCATAAAATTTTTCTAAGTTCTGTGTCAAAGCAAAAATACACAAAATTTCCATTTGTTTCTGGGGGGCATAACGCACTGCAATTGGTTTAAAAGTTACAAACTTAATTTGGTCTATAACAACCAGAGTGAGAGATAATGTGACATTTCTTAAGAACTGTCAATACGATATTATCCCAGCAACAGCAATAAGTACATCCAAAGAAGCGAATATTCATCACAACTTGTGATAGGGAAGTGGTGAAAAATTGCGTAATCACCAATGAAAGAAACAAACGATTGTCATAGGAGAAAACTACTAATTTACGATGCCACTTCCCTTTACACTTATGAGTGACGTGGATGTAATGAAAATTCAAATTAAATTTTCATTGCTCAAAGAATCTATTTTGTTTTAGTATAATCTTTGTTGTGATTTTTTTATATTAAAGTTTAAATTAAAAAAAAAAAACGAACCAGTAGACAGGCACTGAATTAGAAGGGCACCTAATTTTTCGTAGGGTCGACGTTTGTACATCCTCTATTATAGGCTGCACTTCTCAGTATTGGGGACGGCCATTCTTAAGAACATACAAATAGATATGCTTTATTTGGTCTCTAAGCGTGTTTGTAGTTTTTAGAAATCGAATGATAAATTTAGCATATCGGCCATCATATAAAGGAGGGTACATAATTTTGTTTTTCCAAGAACTTTAAAATGAGTGTCTTTAAGCCAAGCCGACTACCAAAAATTACTTCTTCGGAGCGTATTATGTTCTTTACAAAATAGTTTTTGCAACACTTCCTTCGAACATATTTTACTTTAATTGCTTGGAATCATAAATGAAAATAAAACTATTTCCTTAAGCACTTCACTACGGTGGTTTTGAAAGGAGTTCAAAGTTGCTTCGATATTGGAAGCGATAAATATACATTGCATTGCACCTTTAGAAGTGGTGGAAATGTGATTATGACTTCCACTTCCACTTTTTTACTGGGATGGTAAATGCCAACCACAGCTAATTCATTTCCATGCATCTGGCCCACAGTTTTCAATTTTTACGCAGAGTTGAAATTTACACTGAATTTTCTCATTCGCTGCTTAAATCACGTATGACGACTGTTAGGACTTAATTCATATGAATTTAGGATTTAACTCGTACTAAACTTTAGGGCCTAAAGACCAATTTCACTCCTAATTTGAAATTTGAATAATAGATTTGTATACCTTAAGGTAGTATTGAAAGAAAGGCAAGGGTATGCACAATTTCCATTTGTATTGTAGGGGAATAAGATATTTTAATTTGTTGAAATGCTACAATCTTGGTATTTTCTTAAATTATAAGAAATTGCAACATGTCGTTATGGGAAATGCTAAACTTTTGCTTGTAGATGGGCCATAGACTTGCGCAACCTTATGATTCGTTTTAAGTTCAGATGCATGGATGGTGCAGTGTATATGCAGAATATACAGTAATTTCAAATGATGTTTAACGATCTGGTAATTTGAAATATTTTATATTTATAACGAATCATAAGGCATGATTTTCATAGCTCGGCTCATTTTGGAATTTCTAAGTTAAGTTAAGGATATTACAGATTACTAGCATCGTATTTGTATTTTTACTTAAACAGTAATTAATAGTTATCATATACAAACTGAGATTTCTGAGCAAATTTTTAATTTTACATCAAGATTTATAGGTGGTGCATCATTAAGCCATATAATTTATACAATTTCTTGTTTGAATGTTTATTTTTATTTTCATTTTCATTTATCTCTCCCAGTAGTTTTAAGGATCCTGATTCAAAGCTCTTCTTATTTGAGAGATTTAAAGCCAAAGGTAAAAGAGCAATCGGTATTTTATTTATTATATATTCTAAAGTCAAATTGAAGTGCTGGGAATTTTAATGCATAAAAGAAGCAATGATATGCACGATAGCTTATAGACTGTCATGTAATGTTTACCAACTGGCAATTCCAAAGAACCATAAAAATATTTTCGAAGCTCCAATTTATTTTAGAGATTCTAAAGCAAGCTGTAGATTTTATCTATATTTGTAATTTTACTTAAGCATTGATTACAAGTTTATGCCATTATGAAAACTGACATTTCAGCAATAATATTATATACTATATAAAATGGTGGTGCATAATTAAATCATTATAGTTGCAGTGTAATTTCAAATAATGCTGAACAATCTGGCAATGTCGACGATTTTGTTTTATTTGTCGGCCAATACAAATTTTGTTCATAACATGGGTTATCTTTGAGATTAAAAGCCTAAAGCTAAAAATATTATAGACTTTACCAAACATCTTCGTTTTAGCACCAGCCAAGTGTTTTCGCCACTTTCAATACGAAATTGAGATTTCAGCTTAACCTCGAACTTCTTAAAAAATTCCATTGACGGCAATAAAGTTTCGACATTTAAAACACTCAACTATACAAATAAATCCAACCATATTCTACAATTGAAGTGAATAAGAATTCTCGGGCATTCTAATGTATGAAATTTGCATTTTTATATTTACAAAACAACCTCTCAGATTGACAGGTTTTGTTTTACACCGGACAATAAAGCTTTTGTCCAAAATAAAACCTCTCTTTGTGACAAAAAATCTAAACTATAAATATTAAAGATTTCAGCAATTGTTTTCGAACTGATCAAGAGTTTTCATTGAAATGAAATAGATTTCATTGTTGGCCTGCTTGACTTATTGTGTTTTTGTTAGAAACAGAACAGTTCAACCGTTTCGACAATAATAGACTCAAATATAGAAAATTGGTCTAGCCGTTATTTATATCTAATGTGATTTATTGAGAAATGTGATACATGAATGGATGCATTAATGTTTGAAGTAATTTCAAACTGTGATGAAAATGTAATACATTTTAGCAACCGATTTCTTACATATCTTATTATTTGCACAATATAATCTTATACTTCATATAGAAATCGGTTTCGCTTTTTTATACCTTGCAATTTATTGTTTATTTATTGTTTGAAACTTTAGATTTTATTTAACTTGTACGTCAGAATCTCCTACATTTACAACTTGTGATTTCTAAGGTGTAAATAACGTAATGCTGAATACGTTATCTCTTAACTGTCAAATAATGTTTGACAATCTGTCGATATGAAAGACTTTAATTAGTAGAAAAGTCGTAAAGAATTTCTACAAAAATCAGTTTTTTTCGAATTCTCTTGTCAACACAGGAATAAGATTTTAGATTATAACAATCATTTTATACATTTCCCTTGCAGTATGGATTACTAAGGTTGCTGTAATTATTACGAGAATAGATATTTCAATGGAATTTTGAACTTTAAACAAAAATTTCATTGGCAATGCATGAAGTTTAACTTAAGCAAATTTATTTACGTTCGTCTTAGAAACATTTATTTGACATTATTCAACTTTAAGTTACGAAAAATAAATAGGCGAAATTGCCTCACTCTATACTGAAGTTTTATGAGCTGTGTATTAGCATCGACATAGCCAAGCGCATGAAAATACGGCGATTGCTTTGGCTAGCTTATGTTGTGCATATGGGCATAAACCTTAAAGCATGACAAGTTTTCGACTGTGAATTCGATGGGCGGCGAAAGAGCGACCAAAACTCTATTAAAAGAACCAGACTTTTGAAATAATGACAAAACTTTATGCCATTGATTGAAGACTGAATGCAAAACAAGCGCTACGGTTGTGATTATTTTGTACGTACGGTGGATAATGATTAGGCCATCTAACGTGATTTAACTAAGCCAGTATAGGGAAATCAATCTGATTATTACAGTTGAAGTGACATCTGAAAGACTCTGTTGTGTGATAGTTACAATCCTGTGTACATCAGATATATGACAATTATTTGACGTGAAAAGTGTTGCCACACAGCAAAGAATTTCTTCAAAGCCTAGCGCAGACGTTTCGAATAATTGTTGTGGGGGAAGAACTATGAGTTTCCGTTATAAGCGTTATAAATGTTGAGATATCATAGACATAGCATGTGAAAAATTCACTGATATATATATTAGAATTTCCATTCAATTCAATTTTTATTTATAGATCCCCACATTAAAAACAGCAATATTCTGGAATTTGTTTTATGAAATATCAGTTAATTTTTCACCTTTCCATAAAAATTCGAAGTCAACAAATATTTTGAATTTAATTTCGTATTTTCGTTTTAATTACTCTTAAATTTTCATTGATTCTCTTACAGAGCTCGGTTTTCGTTCAAGGAAACTTCACATTTCAATTCTTGAAACATTTCAAATGACATTATTTTATTTTCGAATATCTCTAAAAAGTAGAAAAATGGTTTACAAAACTCATTTAGATTTTCACCTAGCAAAAAATGCCCCAATTTTTATTGGGGGAAAGAAAATACTGCATTTACGTTTTTTTTGTTTTTGTTTTCATGTTGTTTTTGTTTTAAATTTAGCAAATATTTTAAAATGTACATACAATATATACGTTATTGTTGTTGGTAATGTTCGGAAAAGTACAATATTCATAAAATATTGAAATTTTGAAAATATTTCTATTTTTTTTTTTCGTTTCGTTTGTTTGTTTGCTTGTTTTTTGTTTTGTTTTGTTATTTGGTTCTAAGAGATTTCCTCATCAATTGTTCTGGTTGTTGTTGTTGTTGTTGTTGTTGTAATCATAAATCTAAATCTAAATACATATACAGTTACTTATAAGTTATAATTTAAAAAATAATTTGAATTCTGTACTTTCTGTATGTCAGTGTTTGTGTGTGTTTGTTTTTTGGTTGTGTGGCATTGCGTTGACGCAACGTAAAGTGATTACGTTACGTCTTGCTCGGTTTGACGTTAGATTGTTTACTTATTTTTATTTTCTCGTGTGGCGGCTACTTTGCGGTTAGAGCTATTTGTATTTAAAATTGTTAATAAATTTTGTGAGAACTTAAAACGAAGTAATTGCAAAACTTAACAAGTAATGAAATGAAGATCTTACAAAAGAGTTGCAGTGTTGTAATAAAAAAAGTATTAAAATATCTATAATTAAATTAAATGTTCATTACAACAGTTTGGTTCTTGGATTTAAGCGTTGACGTTTGTTGGTGCGGAGCGACAACAGTTTGCCGCATAGTTGATTGGTGGTGCTGAAGTTAAACGAAGCTGACGATGACATTGATGATGATGGCGTTGATGTTGATGGTGATGGTGGTGGTGGCGCTGTTTGTGCTGGATGGCGTTGCAGGTCTATGTTCTTTCGCGTCGAATGGCATAACAAATTTATTAACATTTTAAATCAAACGCTCGCTGTACCATATTCAGAAATCGGTGTTGTTCGTGGCAATTTCCGTCTCAGAGTCTCCCTCAGCCGTTGTGGGCGGCAGAGCCAACGACATTTGCTGGGTGGTTAAGGCCATAGTGGGCTCCGTGTTGCGACGTTTCATTTTGTTTTTGACCCTTTTCAACATGGTCGCCTAAATAATTGATCAAACGATTGTTCGTTCATTCGTTTTGTTTTTTTTTTTCATTTTATTCATAATCGGAAGTTGATTTATTTATTGTGTTTTGTTTTAGTTTGATTTCAAATTTACAGCAAAGTTTTTCCAACCGTCCGGTACAAATTTTTATTTATTTTTTTTTAACGTATACAAATTTTGTTCAAATTTTTTTAAAACATGTTCGTGTAATTTATTGTGTCGTAATTGTTGTGTATTTTTTGTTTTCATTTAGCATTCCATGATGATTTGTTTTCATTTCATTCAGTTTTCGATTTTCAGTTTTATTTTTTATTTTTGTAAAAAGAGAAAAGAGAGATTTTTTTTTTAATTTAAATAAATAAATTAAAGTTTGTGTTAAATTTTCAACATAAACTTTTAAAAATTCCATAGTAAGTGCCAAAAAATGCCATGATTGAAATAAAATTTTACTTGGGTTTAAAAGAGAAGGAAAATTCTGATGCTTAGCAAATGCTTGCAAAATAATTTATTCTTAAGGAAAACTAAGCATTAAGCATTAAGACTAAAGGCAAATTAGTACAAACAGAAATTAATTACGAAAAAATTTAACTTAAATAAATCGAGAGAGAGAGAGAGAAAGAAAGAACACAAAAAAGCGAAAGCTGCGTTAACATAATTCTATTGCTTTAGTAAAACTAAAGTAATAAAAGCCAGTTTGTTTTTTTTATTCTTCTTCCTCTTTTTCAAGAAAGCGTTGCCATATTTTTTGGTTGATTTATTTAATTTAAGCTAAAATTACTAAAACTATGTGCGTTAATTTAGTACTACCACTCTAAGATAATTTCTGTAGTTATACTGACTCAATAGGAAATGAATTTATTGCGAGTACTATGAAAACTATTTAAATTAGATCGTTTTTTAAAGAAATATAATATATAGAATAAAACATACTACGTAATACAGTAAAAATGTTGTATTTCCAAATTTTCTGATTTCTATATCTACGTTACAGTAATCACTTAAACAAGAAATCATTATAAATTTTGTAGAATATATCCGAAAGAAGTGAAAGGAAAAGAAAGGAATAGGTTTAGAGTATTGAAACCCTGTCGGAAAATTAATTTCATATGTATGTAAATATAGCGAAAGTGGTCAGTTTTGAGGTTTGCTGTAAAAAGTTACAGTACGTAACAAAAAGGAAATTTCGCGACAATAATTCCGTGAAATTTATTTAGTAATATTTTGCATTTTCACAGAAATTTTAAATTTTGCGAGTAAAGTTTTATATGTATTTTACGTAGCTTTTGCGAAGTTTAGTCCAAATTTCCCTTCCAATTTTTATTTTCGACATCGATCAAATTTCCATCTCCATTTCACACTTATTAATTTCAACATAAATTTAAAAATTTATTCTCGAAAATTATGTTAGGTAATATGTTCTGTGCAAATCTATTCATACATATATATATGGACCGATTGTTATGAAACTATAACTGTGTGGTTATGTCGCCCAGGAAACAATCATAAGCCATAATAGGTTTTGTTTGGTCATAATATCAGTTTTGGACCATATGTGATAAATGCTTAGAGGAGTAAACATGATATACATATGAAATATGTCCGGACAGAAAGTGGGCGGTGCCACGCCATAAAAATGTAACATGTATGTTATTAACGATACCAAATTTGTAAAATATCATGACCCAGTAGATACCTGTTCCAATGTACATTTCTTAATATTCGAGCCTTTGAAAACGATATTTGTAGAACGTTTTATGAAAAACAAATTAAAAATTTTATGTACTTTTCTGACAGACGATTCTTGCCTTCGACAATTTGGAATGAAATCCGTTACGCAATACGTTTGTAGAAAAAGTTTGGGGAAAAAAGCTATATAAACACTCTAGATATGAGTGCCTATCCCGAAAATGAAGTTAGATTTCAGCAATTTAGTTTCCAAAACATCACTGTAAAGTCATGAACAGTTAGTTAGTTGGTTAGAATTCAATTCGGCTTAAAATTTGTGCTTAAATGTGAAAAGTCGGCTAGGATAATGCTAATCATCACAGAAACACTCATCCTTGTGGGGTAAATATCAACGAATTTGGTTGCAAAGGCAAAAATTCAATTCGAACAATTACACTTTAGTTACAACAACCGAATTTTTCACACTTTTAAGCGGACTTTTCTGGAGAGTGTCCCAACTTGGAATAGGACTTCTGAATGTTTTTCAAAAATAACTCTTATGAAGTTTCACTGAGTTTAGAAACCACAAAAAGTTGCTCAAAGCATCATATTCATTAGATTTTTCGATCAATTTCACACAATATCGGTCAAGATCCTTACAGCTTTGTTCGACCACAGAAAAAAATCGTAGCTTTTGGTCTGCTTAATATAATAATAATGAAAATAATGTAATAATAATATAATAAGGCTCTAGGGAAATCGTTTGCTGGCGGAATCGTCCACTCCCATAATATATCCTGCATTGTTTAAGCTCCAGTAAGATATGCCAACGGATAAATCAGGCAAAATCCTAAATCTAAAATATCGGCAGAACATAGCAGCAGATATTTTCACTATTTAGAATAGGCGGCTCAGAAGTGTAAAAGGGAAACGCTGGATATGGGTCAACAACAACAATTGATCATAAATGATATTCGTACAGACACAGTTAGTACAGTAAAAAAACCAGCGCACTGGTTTTTAAGCTATTAACAGCGGACTGGCATAGTTGACTTATTCCGACTTGTATTGAGTGTTTTAGGGTTCTCTAAATGTGTGCAGAAAGGTCACATGACATGAAAAGCCTATTTCATGTGACTGTACTCGCCTTAAAGACAGCATTGAATATGCAATATATTACTGCAGTCTTCATGAAAATTAAAGTGGAATCCACAAAAGTGAGACTGGTGACAAATGGCCATATTCTACGAACAACAAATTTTCTGAAACAAAAAAGCTACTTGAATTTTGTGATGCGATGATATTGATGCGACGAATAAGAATGAAAGTACTGCAAACCGAAGCACTGGAATTTCAATGTCGTGCATGACTTGTATTTGATACACAACCATCTAAGTAAGTAAGCAATGTAAAACGTTTTTCGTCGCGATGAATTTACGATACCTTGTATTAAGGATTGATAGTTTATTGCTTCTTCAAAGGATGAACATGTCGCTGATAAATTTTCCTATTTTATCTAGGCCATAGTTATTAGCTTAATTAAAAAGTTCTGCATTTTTCCGCTAGATGCTTTCTGTAAGCTTTATATCATAATGTGTACATTGCAACGGGTTATACTGCACGGTTTAAAAGTGAAGCCTTGAAAAGTGTTGTGTTTGGTGAAGTCAAGTTATAGACTTCCAAGCTGTTGGGTAAAATAGAAAATTTTAACCAGTGCACTACTATTGCAAAAATGAAAATGAGCAGGCGGCGAAGAAAATATATGCTGTTTATTCACTCAGCGCATTATCGAAAGCAATAATAAAGTTGCGGTTGTAACGTTTAAGTTCTGTTAATATAGAAGTCGACGATAATCCACGGGCTGGTAGGCCAAGCGTCACGTCGATAAAATCATGGAAATTGCCGAGCAGGCATTAGAGCGTAAGCACTTTGTTGTATTGCGCAGGAATTGAAGACAAGCCTGAAAATAGTTTGTAATCATTTTCAAAAGGCTAGTCTCGTGAAGAAACTCGACGTACATGTGACACACGATTTGCCGCCGTATTGGCTCCTGTAAAGCGGATTAAAACTGGCGACGAAAAATGATTTGAATGTGAGAACAGCAACCAAGAAGTACCACAGTCGAGGAGCGAGAAGACAACTCAAAGGTTTTGTGCACGCACACGATTTAACGCAAAGGAGCCTTTTGGACCGTATTGGCACCTGTAAAGGGGTAATAACTGGCGGCGGAAAATGCGAGAACAGCAGCCAAAAAACACCATAGATGAGGCGCAAGAAGCCAGCCCAAGGATTTTCTGTGTGTTTGGAGCGATTGGAAACGAATCATCCACTATGAGCCTCTTCCAACAGGCGAAACATTGAATTCGGGCCTCTACTACCAACAATTTGTGAGACTGAAACACGCAATTGGTCAAAATGAGCCAATAGAAGAGTGCCAGATTTCTTAAAGACAATATCAGGCCACACATGTCCCTAAGCATGCGTCAGAAGCTCCGAAAACATGGATGGAAGGTTTTATCGCACCTATCGTCAATTATTTGCAAAGTTTTCTTGACGGTACAATACTGGAAAGAAGAGAAGCTTGTGAAAATAACCTTGTCGAGTTTTTTACTAATAAGGACGAGGACTTCTTCAGTATCAATATTGTGAAATTGCCTTCAAAATGGCAAAGTTTGTAATCAAACAAAACGATATATATTTGATCTAATTCGGGTGATCGTAACTACGTTAATTTAATTGATAATCAATCAAAACGGTGCATATTTGATCTAAATCGGATGATCGTAACTACGTTAATTTAGTCGCTGAAATGAAGCTTAGAAATGGTCACAACTTTTTACTTCATCCAATATCCCTGTTCTCTTTATAGAATTTATTCAATTATGTTAAAAAATCTCCTGATTATTATAAGACATTTCTTATAAGTAGGTCGAATTTTGCCTGAAAATGTCTAATATGAGGTCGAACATAACCCTCTTTGACCAAATTATGCTAAGATATGGAAAGCAAGCCTGTATATAGAAAACATATACTCGTATATCTCAAACAATATGTACGAGTATGTATATATGTTTTATATATAGGCTACTACATCGTATACTTGGTAGGGATACAATTTTGTCAATTTGTTCCTGATCTCGTGTAGTTTCCAAGGTGCATCGCTTATTAAGCGAGGGGTGGGGCGAAAGTCATTTTTAAAAATGTCATTTCCATATATGACATAGGTAAGCAAATCATATCTATAAATATCATTCACATAGACGGATCTATATGTTAATGCGCTTCGATATGTTCCCTGGAGGCCAATAGACTTTACCACTTATGCATTAGCGAGGTACCGCTAGTTTGAACATTCGTTTGAATATGAATTTGCAAAAATATGTATTTGAATGTAACTAATTCACATTAAGCCGATTGTAAATTTCAGAACATACCAATTGGCACTTCTATTTCTTCACAACTTTGTTAATATACTAAAAATCCTAAGGGAAGCCAACTGACTATATGTGCTGGAAGGAATTTTGAAATTTTCTAGCAGGAATTCGTTTTATAAACTGAATAAATAAGTAAAGTAAAATAGCAAAATTAGCACAAAACTAGAAACGAAACGAAATGAAATCAAAAACGTTTTAACACAAAAACTGTTAAGACAACGGTGGGCAATTTAATTGGTTGGTTTGGATTTCTCTCCTCTCCTTTGGAGGAGCTCTGTTTGGGTTATCAAAACTTTGGTGTCGTTTACTTCAACTTTAAGGAGTGATTTTGTAAAATAGATGTTTGCAAAATTGTTGGGAATAAATCGTGTATGAGATACGAATATTTAATAAATCATTACGATTATAGAGCTTTGATCATTTGTGTACGGATGTTTTTTTTTTTTTTGTTTTTCTTTCCTCCTTCAATGAATAAATTAATTAACTTGCACTCGGTTGCATGCGTATATATTTTGCTTTTGTTTTGCTCTACAAGAATAAAGAAGCTCTCTATTTCACTTACGTTTTACTCAAAAAATTTCAAAGTCAAATTTCAGTTTTGTCATTTCAATTAAACATTAATAAATGCCTTAGAGTTGCTGGATTTCAGTGCAAAATCTTTTACGATTTTGCTTTGGTTGCTTTTTATCTTAAAACATTAACTATTTTTCTTTCACGTTTTCTATTTTTGTTTTGGTTTTTGCAAATAGTTGTTATTAATTGGTGTTCAAAATTTCTTAACAACTTCTAGAGAGATTGACAGAGGCGGAACGAGATAGAAAGAGTGAGAGCGAGATAGAGAGAGAGGAAACAGAGACAGAGTGTAGTCGCCGTAATGATCTATGTAAACTACTTCAATATTTTCTTTACGTTTAATTATATTGATGACATCTTTGAAGTTTTGTTGTTTTCAATGTGGTTGTTGTTGTTGTTGTTGTTGTTGTTCTTGTTGTAGTTATTTCTGTTCAGTGTTATCGATAATTATAAAAAACACGAGAAAAGAAAACTTGGACCGGACGGACGTGACCTCTATGTGTTATTGGTTGTATTCGCTGCCTGTTGCTGTTCTCTTTCCTTTTCCTTTTCCCGCTCATTGGCGTTGGCATTGGCGCTGGCCGCCACTGCGGCCGCCGCCATTGTTATAAATTCCGTATATTGTTGTTGTTGCTGCTGCTGCTGATTCTGCTGTTGCTGCTGCTGTTGTCCAGCCACTTGAGCCGCAATTTGAAGCGCTGTCGATGAGGACGATGTGGCCGCCGCTGTGGATGAAAGACTAAGGACAGCCGGCGAGATGTGCGGTTCGGTGAGACGGCGTTTACTTTTGACGCGACGTAACATTAGAGCCTAAATTAATGTGTGAAGAAGTGATGGGTAAAAATTAGCTTCGTTGGGAAAAGCTTAAATAAAGTTTGGTATCAACTTTTTTTATCTTTTGTTTTTACATATTTTTATAATCGTTAGTTTTAAGAAATTGAAGTAGAATCTATCAAGGAATTGTGCTGTCATCGTACATTGACAATAAATTCGTTCGCATCAAACACATAACGTTTTGAGGTTTAGCTCGCACCTTTCTTATACGTAACTCTGAATAACGTCTAACGTTTCATAGAAAGTTTTCATTAACATTTACAAATTTCTGAGGAATGTGGAGGGATTTTCATTGGTTTTTTTACTATGCATTTCTTTTAAATAAATATAAACATAGACACAATTTTGGTGATATAAATATGGCGTGAAATCTTAATATTTTAATAGTGGTGTTCATTTGAACTCAACACATTATCACGCTATCATTGGTTCATTTTATAAGTCAATTTAGAAAAATAAAAGCGACAAAATTAAGCTGCGTTTATAATGGTAGCAACAATTTGTTCTTTTGTTCATCATTCGTATAAACTTCTTTCTTTTTAGTACGCCAATGTAAATCAACTTCTACATCAAAATATAGCCTTTTCCAATTGCAACAACATTTGTGTTCGAAATAAAATAACACAAATGAGAACTAAAAGTTAAAATATTTGTTTCAAAGATCTTCACTTACTTCACTTAAACTAGCCGACCTGACGTATAGATAGTGCCAGTAGTTTGAAAAAAAATTATTTTGATAAGAAGTGGTAACATTATAAAACATATGTTTTAAGTTTCAAGGCGTCACATTCTTTAGTATTTTTATTTGAGCCATCAAAAATAAACGATCTTAGTAAATTTGTAAACATGGAAAAATGGTCACCGTTTTTAATAAATATTTCCATTTGAATGGTCTCAGTCCAACCAATATTAAAGTCGATCTAGATTCTACACTGGGGCAGTCTGTTCCTTCGTTTACGATCGAAAAAATCTGGACAGCAGAGTTTAAACAAGGCCGTACGTGCTGCCAAGACGAACACCGTAGTGGTGCACCGATTGAGGTGTCCACGGCAGCCACTGTTAAGTAGTTACCATAAAAAGGTATTGGATGATGGTCAGCTGAAGGTGCGTGAGCTAGCTGAAATGATAGGCATTTCAAAAAGTGTTACACCTCGTATATTGACCGAAGATTTGAAGATGAGAAAGCTCTGCGCAAGATGGGATGGGCCGACCGCGCTTGCTTTCAATAGAGCGAAAAATGTTTCACCACAATCAAGCCGAATTTTTGCTTCGATTTATAACCATGAATGAGATATTGAGATATCGTATCCAAAGAAGGCAAAGACGGTTTCATCTGCAGGCAAGGTCATGGCGCCTTTTTTTTTTTTTTTTTTTTGAGACGCGGATGGGATTATTTTTATTGATTATCTTATCTGATTAAATAATGGAAGAAGGCAGCATTTGGCGAAAAAGAGAGTGTTGTTTCATCAAGACAATGTTTCAGTTCACACATCCACTATTGCGATTGCAAAGTTTATGAATTAAAGCTAGAATTTCTTCACCACGCACTTTATTCGCCAGATTTAGCTGCCTCGGACTATTATCAATTTCCAAACTTGAAAAAATGGCTGGTTGGTAAATGATTTACCAATAATGAAGAGGATAAGTCATTGCTATTTCAAAGAGTTTTACAATTCTTACTATAAACAGGGCATAGAAGCTATTGAATATAAAAGGAGATTGTATTTAAAAATAAAGAAAATGGCTTCCAACTTTATTGTGTCTTCTCCGTTAGATCGGCTAGGTTCGGGACCACCCTCTTAAAAAATATTGTGATTTTTTTAGTTGTACAAATTTCACATATTTCAACCATTATTAACATACGAAATGCAACTCATAACCTCATAAGCTCAATAATACCCATAAATTTACGTTGTAATCTTAATCTTAATTGTCACGTGAAATTTGATTTCAATTATTATGCTCAAATTAAGAATTAATAATATTAATATTAACTCTTTTATTAACATAAATACTAACTCTTTAAGCTTGGTACTGTATTATTTTCGCGAAGAAAAAATTCCAAGAAATATTTTTACTCGTAAAAAAATTTAGCGGCACTGCCAGGGTATTGTTGCGAAATCAGAACAGGTCCTAATATGTTCGATAATATATCTATAATATTGTAAAATTGTGTCCTTTTATTATTATTTTATTTCACATGTTTTCAAATAGATATATTATCGAACATGCAAAAATTTAAGTTGTTTCGATTTCAGTCCTGGAAACCACAAAAAAGTATTGTTGTGTGTTGGTTCGTTGCAAAAATTTAGTATCAACCTTTGCGACCATTTTTTTATGTGGAGTTTCACTGCGAAAAGTGAGTACCCGTTTTTAGTTAAAAACATTTCGAACCACATATTTTTCTATAATGTTTTAGAGCTTATGAAATTATGGCTGTTTTGTATTTAAATATTAAAATGTTTTTAAATATATTAATTTTCTTTCTTGGTACTACCTACTGAAACAAAGAAAAGATTCTCTGTCGAAAAGGCGATTGTTGAATACGTTTCAGGGATTTTTTAAGGCGCAGAGTTGGCAACAATGGTTAAAATGTAAACGCTGGGGTGACTTGGATCAGTTGTTGAACCCGATTCGGCTCAGCTGAATCGCCGGCTGTTTTCTGGTAATCAAAACCGCCACCGATTCAATTGGCTTCGACAATCCGCCGAAGACATCAGCTCAGAATTGCGTCTTCGCCTGAGCCATTTTAAATATCATAGTTCAGACTGCTGCAATACTTGAAAATTTCATATACTTTCAAAATAGGCTGAATATAGAGAAGGTCTCAATGAATAGATCACGAAACAGTGTTTAATTGTGAAGTTTCGCCGCAATACCCGTTTTTTATGATGGACACTTAAGAACGTGTAACTAAACCGCTTTCTACCCGACTTAGGCTAAAAACGGGGTAAAAAAAGAGGAAAGATTGAATCGTCTAAATATGTAGACAGCTTTAAATACGTAAACAGTCACAGACAATTTTGTATTGGCTTCAAATTCTGATCTGGATAGTAACACAAACAAATGCGCATGGTTGAAAAGATGTCATAAAGCTAAATTTGGCATGGAGTAGAAGCTTGCAAACAATGTTTATGTATTTGAGGAAATGTAAGCAATCAATCAATGTTTGTTCGAACATTTTCGAGCAAATTTGTTGCTTACATTACGAATGCCTGACGAAAGCGTTGTTACCATTGTGAATGCAGCTTAAAGTTCTATAGGTACATTAATTAATTTTGTTTGAAAACCCCAAACAAAACAACACATCTTTTCGTGTAGAAAAGTGTTTTCATAGATACTTTTCGTATAGATAAGTGCGCTCATACAAACTTTTCGTATAGAAAAGTGATTTTATAGACCATTTTCGCATAGAAAATTGTCCTCACAGACACTGTTCGTAGGGAAAAATGTTCTCATAGACAATTTGTATAGAAAAATGCCCTCATAGACACTTTTCGCATAGAAAAATTTCCTTATAGACACTTTTTGTATAGAAAAATTTCCTTACAGACACCTTTCCGTAGAGAAAAGTGTCCTCATAGACACTTTTCGTATAGAAAAATTTCCTCACAGACTCCTTTCGTACTGAAAAGTGTCCTCATACACATTTTTCGTATAGAAAAGTGTCCTCGTAGGCACCTTTCGTATAGAAAAGGGTCCTTATAGACGCTTTTCGTATAGAAAAATTTCCTCACAGACACCTTTCGTACTGAAAAGTGTCCTCATACACATTTTTCGTATAGAAAAGTGTCCTCGTAGGCACCTTTCGTATAGAAAAGGGTCCTTATAGACGCTTTTCGTATAGAAAAATTTCCTCACAGACACCTTTCGTACTGAAAAGTGTCCTCATACACATTTTTCGTATAGAAAA
>JAHXMU010000462.1:0-67412 GCA_019455685.1 Philornis downsi | reverse complement strand
ATTAGAAATACTAGTATGGATCTGTTTCAATTTTTTTCTTTGCGTGTGGCAAATATTTGTAGACATTTCTGAAATCCTCATATAATATTATAAACAAAAAAAAAACTAGCGGCGAAAAATACCACCTTTTTCTACATTTTTCAAATATGCTTCGGATATTCATTTGGGTTTAAACAACCATATGTAGGATATCACCAAATGTGTGTCTTATTATATTTTTGCAATCAAATTCTTATATTTTAAAAATTAGAGGGAAATTTAAAACATTAAAATGCACGTTCGCAATTAAAACATACATTAATTACATCAATGTATTTGGAGTCGTTCATTCTGTTTCTGTTTCAGTTGTGATTTTGTTTTGTCTTTTATTGTTATTACTGCTGATTTGTTGTTATTACTACTATATATATGTTTATTTTAAATGTGTATATTTATGTTTTCATTGTAGCACTAACAGATTTTGTATAATAAAATAAAAAAAAATTGAACATAAAGAAAATCAAAATTATAAACTAAAGTTGTCAAATAAAATGCACAAGAAGGCAACAAGTGGCAGTGTTTTAGGACAAAGAAAAAACGTATAAACTGCCTATATAGTTGAAAGTGTTTTCAAAACTAATCCGAAAATCACAATAAAAAGCCAAAGATTTTGTTGAAATCTTCTTCTATGATTTGAAGTATTAAGAAAGCATGCGAAGAACTCATGCAAAAACAAAAGTATAAACAAAAATGTTAAAAAAAAATTGATGATACACTAGAGAGCAAAGGGAATATGAACAGGGACTTACCCTCAGAGCAGATTTTAAAACCACAATATCGCCGGAACATTGCACCCATGGCTCACCATCAACTTGTACCGGTAAATCAGAATATAAATGCATTTTAATATGGCCACCCTATGCAGAGAAGTAGTAAAGAAAATTAATAAGAATGTTAAAGTCTGTATTGAATAGATTTTAGTTAGTATTAATAATAATATTTATATTAATAATATTGTTAATATTAATAATAATATTAATATTAATAAATTAATAATTAATAATATAAATATATCATATATATTATTAATTATTATTATTAAATGATTATATAATAATATGAATATATTATTATTACTGTTAATTATTATTAATTGTTAATATTAATATTATTTATTAACAATTAATAATAATTAACAGTAATAATAGATTTCAACTAAAAAATGTTTTATTTATATTTTTTGAATGATGCGAATTATTAGTTTTCTAACTCCTACCTGTGCTATACGATTTGCATATCTTATGCCCGATTGTATTTGGCCCAAATGTACCACTCCGGTAACTCCAACAATCTCCAGCAAACCGTCATAGTGATTGGGTGGTGAGAAGCGATCATCTTTGTCCGGTCCCCAGGGGTTTGCACCACTGCCCCAGCTACGAAATAATACCACATAATCATTTCGATTACAAGTAACTTTCCTGAGAAGACAATATTAAAACCCACCTCAAGATGTTCAATATGATAATACCCTCGCACGGTGGCAAGTCCACAATTTTGCCATCGACCTCCAAGCGCAACTCCTTCTGCAAATCCTTTGTACATTTACGGCCGCCCATCATTTTACGCAGACCCATCTTTACGTAGACCCCCTTGTTGTGGAGTCGTGAATTGAATTTGAATGGATTCTCCATGCGAGCATTGTGGAAGTCCAGACATAAATCAGCATCGAGCCCAATTCCGAAATAGTTATTCATAACAAATATTTGGGTATTATCCTCGTTCTTGGTGCCCTCGCATTCATCGTCTGCGGCACCTGTTGTTGAAAGTGAAAAAAGAGCAAAGGATTTGGCAAACGCCAATTGTCGATGTTAGTTAAATGGGTTTTTTTTCGTAGATTTGAGAAATAAAGGAGAAAATGTTAGTAGAAACGTAAAAAAATTATAGTAGATAGGTTAATGTATTTTTTGCATAGATTATTTCTATGGCATTTATAATATACATCTAATCAAATCGGAGAGTTTGGTGTGGAAACGTGTAATAAGTAATGATGAAATTTGATAGTATTATATACGAGTACTTAAATTCGAAGGGTATTTACAAAATTTTTACATTTTAATTTTTGTATGAAACCGCGCTGTAATATTCCAATTATTATCCTTACACACTTTCTGAAGGGCTCTGGCGTGATTATTTCACTTCAGCCATCTAACATCTGGTATTGCTAAGCTATAGTATAGGGTGATTTTTTAAGATTTAAGTTTTTCAGATGGCCAGCACTGGTTGGTAATGGCGTCCAAACGTCATCTGTCAAAGTGAAAAGTGTACAGTATACTCTGCCATTTCATCATGGAAAGACTAACAAACGAGCAACGATTGCAAATTTATTATATTGAAATTTATTATCAAAATTCGTACTCTGTGACAAATGTGCATCGTTTGATACGACCATTTTATGGTCATCATAATCGACCTGCTGAATCAACAATTCGTGCTGTTATCTCCAAATTTCGTACCAAATTTTCTTTGTTGGACATAAAACCATCGACTCGCATGCGTAGAGCGCGTACCGAAGAAAATATTGCAGCCGTAGCGACCAGTGTTAATGACGATCGTGAGATGTGAATTCGTCGCCGTTTTGATCGATTGGGAATGTATTACTCAATCACAAGGAATTTTTTTCGCCACAATTGGCTGAGTTGAACTTTGTTGACATGTGGTTTCATCAGGACGGTGCAACATGCCACACTGCTCGTGAAACAATGGATATGTTGTGAGATGAATTTGGTGAGCAGCTTATCTCTCGATTTGGCCTTGTGAGTTGGCGCCCAAGATCTTGCGATTTAACGCCTCTTGATTATTTCTTGTGGGGTTATGTCAAGTCGTTAGAACAATATTGAAGCCTTACATGACAACTTAACACGCGTTATTTGTGGAATACAGGCCAAAATGCTCGAAAAAGTGACGAAAAATTGGAACTTCCGAATGGACACTTTGAGACGGAGCCGCGGACAACATTTACATGAAATTATCTTTGAAAATTAAATGGCAAAGACCAGTTTATCGATTCCAATAAAAAAATTTAATATAGATGCAAATTTGAGTGTTTTATTGGATTAAAAAAAAAACTGCGATTAAAAAATCACCCTATATTAGAGGTGAAGTTGTATTACGTAATATACGAGTACATAGTTATTAATAAAATATTTCGCAGAAAAGTAAAAACCTTAAAAGCCAGAGGAGGTGCAGATGTCGGACTTCATTGTTGAATTCCGGTTTTTACCTTTCGTTCGATTTCTGTCAATGTTGCTGTTTGTCGATGCCTACCTCCGAAGCGGCTTTTAATGCCACCAGTATCATTGTAACGTGTAATTCTTCGATACACACAGGGTACAAATGGAAATGCTGTAGCTCATTTACAATGTCTGGTTGTGATTTTTCAGCCAAATATAAATTAATAACATTATTGCATTTGAGTTTTATTTCGATTTTTTAACTACGACGTAAAACGATATGCTTCCGCAGGCTTTTAAACAGCATAAAAGACTGACGCTTGCCAAAAAATGAGCGCACTGGCATTAGTCATTTGCATGCAATAACAGCGTGAAGTTGATAACACTTTGAACGGCTACCCCTTTACATATCGAATTAGCCCGTTGGGGAAAAAATGGGTTTTTACTGGTGTTATGGGATAGTGTCAAGTCTTATTAAAACGTCTAATAGATTTACCGCCGGTCTTAGCCACTGAACTTTCTTTATATCTCGAACCAATTCGTACTATTTTTATCAATATTTGGATATGAAATGCATAGCTGCCCGACTAGTACCAAAAGAGTTGCATATTCTTTAAAGATTTAATCGCGTAAAAATCGCTAAAGACGTGCTAGAACGAATTAATAGCCACCGCATATTCATAAAACGCATTATATACGAGAGCGGCCCCAAAACTAGCCGATCAGATAGATAGTTTGGAAAGAATGATTTTGGTGAAAAGTGGAAACCTTATAAAAAGCAAGTTTTCAGTTTTAAGGCGCCACGCTGTTTTGCATTTTTACTTGAGTCTTCAAAAGTAAACGATCTCAGTGAATTTGTAGACATGGAAAAAATTGGTCACCGTTTTGTAATTCAATATTTCCGTTTGAAAGGTCTCAGTCCAGCCAATATTAAAGCCGAGCTAGATTCTACTCTGGGCAGTCTGCCCTTTGTTAACGACTGTAAAATATTGAGTAGCAGAGTTTACACAAGGCCGTATGAACTGTCAAAACGAACACCGTAGTGGTCCAGCTATTGAGCTGTCCACCCCAGACACGCTTAAGAAAATCCACAAAATGGTATTGGATGATCGTCAGCTGAAGGTGCGTGAGCTAGCTGAAATGATAGGCATTTCAAAAAGTGATATACCTCGTATATTGACCGAAGATTTGAAGACGAGAAAGCTGTACGCAGAATGGGTGCCGCGCTTGCTTTCAATAGAGCAAAAATAGCGTCCTAAAGATGTTTCAGTAGAGTGTTTGGAGATGTTTCACCAAATTTTTGCATCGATATATAACAATGGATGAGACATGGGTCCACCATTTCACATTTGAGACAAAGGAGCAGTCAAAGCAGTGGACCGGAATGGGAGAATCGTGTCCGAAGAAGGCGAAGATGCTTTCATCTACAGGCAAGGTCGTGGTGCCTGTTTTTTGGGAAACGCATGGGATTATTTTTATAGATTATCTTCAGAAAAGAAAAACGCCGAATATTAACGGCTTACTCGTATATTATGCTAATTTATTGCAGCTTTTAGATCATGAAATTATGGAAAAAGTGTTGATTCATCAAGACAATGCTCCAGTTCGCATATTCATTATTGCGATCGCAAAGTTAATGAATTAAAGTTCGATTTTCTTCACCACGCGCCTCATTCCCAGATTTAGCTCCCTCGGGCTTTTTTCCATTTCCAAAAAACGGCTCGGTGTTAAAAAATTTGCCAACAATGAAGAGATCGAGTCTGCGGTTGATGGCCATTTTAAGGAGTTTAACAGTTCTTATCACAAAAAGGGTATAGAAACTATTAAATATCGCTTGAAAAAGTGTATCGAGCTAAAAGGAAATTATGTTGAAAAATAAAGATAATTTTACTTAACTTTTTTGTGTAATCGTTGTTTGGTCGGCTAGGTTTGGGTTTACGTACCTGGATTTACGTGTTTAACACGTAAACCAGTCAACAAGATTCGGTAAGGCGCCTGCTAACTGAGCCGAAACCGAAAAAAAAACCACAACAAAGTCGATCAAAAATCAAGGTTATGTTGTCTGTTTTCTTGATTATCGCGAAATTCTATCCAGAAATTCAATTTCAAATTCATGCGGCGTTCGTGAGAGGGTAAATTCATCGAAATAGCTATGGAAAAAAAACCTTGGAATTGACAACACGATAAAGCACCATCTCTTAATTTTTTCCAAAACTCAAATTACCATATCGAGGCACTCGTTTTCAGTTTACAAAAGACAGAAAAGAGAATTCGAGGCGAGAACTTAATTTAGTTCCAGGTCCTTTTTTTAACAGAATATGTGACTTTTGGTATCTGGATTAACCTAATTCCATGCTACATGTCTTGTAGTAAGATATTATATTATAGAGATATCTGCCAGATGCCATTACTGTGTTAAAGTTAGCATGCCTTGTGGAGAGTTGAGGAAATATTCTCCATTTTGTGTTTTTAATATTTGAAACTCTTTCTTTCGGAATTATAAACATTTCTAAGCGCAAAAGTTTTTTCAACGCTGTATCGCTGAAATCCAGACCATGTTTTGTACAATGCTGTGCTATAGAAGTGAAAAACATTCATATATTTTTCATATCCAAAATGTTTCTTAACCTATAAACTTTAATTAACTGTTTAAAAAGTGTGTTTTTTGCATCATTTCCATATTGCTACATAGTGTATTTCATGTTTCGTCTACAGTTCTTTTTAGCATGATTTAAATATTTTGGGCTTTATTTATAAATATTTGTTGAAGGTTTATAAATCAAATTTGCCTAGTGGAAACGTTTTTCAAACCCTTAATAAGTTATTACGAACTTATCTAAGATTATAGCCTGTTGACAACACTGCTGGTTACTCACATGGAATGAGCACGCCGAATCCCATTAGGAAGTTGACATTAAAGCAGAGTGCAAAAAAAAAAAAATCTGTCGGCGAATTTTAAACACATTTTTTTACGATCTTGCCTTATAGAACTAGCAAATATCATCATCATTTTTCTTATTACGCTTCCTCCCAATCTCTTCGCATTCATCAAGTGGAGATTACAAAAATTACAGACATATTCACACAATCATTTTAATTATATAATAATATAATACATATATATATAACTATATCATTCTAACATTTCAGAGTGCGTAGAAACCTTTTTGTCTAAAATTAGTTACGTGAGTACATAAAGCTAACCCATTCTTGGATTAGTGTGCAATTCCTTAAGGCCGAGGCTTGGATAGATCAAACCCCATGTGTCTGATGTATTGAATTATCCCTGAAAATACTTTTTACTATATTTCTTATAAATATTCTTTGCGACCAAGTGCGGCGCGATGGCTATTATTACACGCAACTATCGTTCGCATGACCGCGGGTTCTATCCCCGATAGAGTCATCTACACCATCTGAGTAGCAATCAATTCGGTGTGTCTGACGAACAGTTTGAGTACTCGAACGATCGCGGGTTCAACCCCCGATGCAGCCACCTATACAGTTTCGCCTGAACAGCAGACATGTCTATATGTCTGACGAACACTTTAAGTAGTCGAATGATCGGCAAGTGCAGTAAAAGCTATACTAGTACTTAGATGTTCGGAATCATCGTTAAACTGTTGAGTTGAGTCTAAAAATAGAATGGTTGTATACTCACGGAATGTGAGAAGTTTTTCCATATTCAATTTATAGGATGAAAGGGAAAACCGAAAAACACCCCAGAGCTCAACAAAGATGCCTGCCACATTTATGAAATACTTTTCATATTACATTTTTTTCTCTACTTCCTTGAGCCGAAGCTTTATATTTATTCCATTGTATTTATTTATTATTGTATTTTATTGTAGGAAGCTTTCAGAAAAATTAAATATACTTTACTACAAGACAGAGGATTTATGAGAAATGATTGTTTGTAATTTTGTCATATTATTTACAGTCTATTTTTCGTCTTGGAACTTTGTCTATATGAGTTTTTTCATGCCTAAATTTTATCTTTGTAACGCCATCTACCGTAATCCTATCGAATTTACACAACGCGGGATGCGGACTACTAAAGCCATCTATTGGAAAAATAATGGATGTTTTTTAACTTTACCCACAGCACCGACAATAATTTATACAGATAGTTCGAAGACAAGAATTCATACAACAAAATTGTTTGGATAGGAAAACTCTTTCCCCAGTGGAATATGTGGATAATCGAAAATTACGATATCGTTGCTGTTGTCAACTCATACCAACTATGCTCAAAACAATGCAAATTCCATTCAAATTGAATAAAAGTTTGCTTTCGAAGCACATTGTTGCCATTCATTTGTAAGATTATGGATAAAAACATGAAATATCGTAAAAAAGCGCATAAAATGTTATCGGTGTGAGGTGATGGATAACAGAAGGTAGGATATGTTGCAAGTTCATAATGAATTACTGGTTGATTCGTAATGTTGACGTAATTTTTCAATTAACATATTTGGAAATTGTCTTATTCTCTACACTCCTCAAAGACATTATTGTTACTTGTTAGCAAAAAAATAAAATTTCACTTAAAATTTGGGCACGCATTTTTTATCCGGACAGCGATTTCAGAGCCCTCTGTAAACAATAATCAGTATGATTTTTATCCTTATTCCTTAGATATTACTCTCTCGGACTATACCTTACAGTATGTTTGTACGTATTACCTACGTACGTATTACGCGTCATGGTCGGTCGTACAACAATATATAAAATTGAAAAATTACTTGAAGTTGGAATTTTCTTAACAACAGCTGGCCAACTCTGTCATCTATGCGCTAACACCTACATCAATTAGTATTCCGCGTAACAGCTGTAAAGCAAACAAACAAACAAAGCTGCAATAACTATGTAAATTTGTTATTTGATACCTCTTACGAATCGCAAGTTACACAATTCTTGCCAATTTAAAAGGTTTCTAAAGCACTGCTCAGGTTGCATTTGCTTAAAAGCATACGACGTTGTGTGAATAACATTTAACTTGGACTAAATGTCAAAAGACGTTATTATAGGCCTCCAATATAGCTCTCCTTGTTGATGATTAAATGTCTGCAACTTTTGTACGTGCGCGAAAACAAACGAAACTTTTTGCGAACGATGCAAGCTTCATAATACAATTTTTGCAATACAAGCCTCCGCATTACAAATTTCTAGTTTTCGATTTAAGGGGAATGTTAGGTCTCAAAATGTTACTTTAACTACTAAACTACTAACTACTCTAAGCTATATAAAATTCGAATATTTTTTAAGATATCCCCAACGAAAGATTTATATAGTTGTTATGTAAAAGAAACAACTATCAAATGCTAGATCATTTATCACAATTTAACTTAAAATTTCTAAGCGATTCTGGATCATTAGTCAGCATCGATGAACTTATAAAAACTCCCTCATGTGCCTTCATTAGAAAATGTGACATGCCTATTCATAGAAATAGTAATAGTTTTTCCAGCGATAGCCAACTTGTCATATGAATGCTAATGCCAAAGATATTAATTCGTCGGTTAGGTATTATCGTACCAGCTTGTCCGGCATACGCCCCATATTATAACATTAAGCCCAAAATATTGGTTTTCGGGCTTTCCAGTTTCAAAACTGAAGCTGTATGATGATCGTTTTCTTCGCGAGTAGCGAGTGAGTAGTGAGTTTTTACTGTAAACTCAACTATGCTTAACCATGAAACGTTTTTCGGTCTCGCCGATATTGCTGATTAGTTAAAATGCCACGCATGTATGTACAGTCTATCACCCATAACACAGAAAGGAACTATCGACGTTTAGTTCTTTACCAGATTCTTGCCAGACTAACAATCTATATTATATACGAGTATACCAATAGATGAACTACCGATGTGAAGTTTTTAACATATTAAGAAAGTCGAAATGATATGTTGTTGGGGTCTTGTTTTCATTGGAAGAAATGACTATTCTCGTTTCCAATAATATCATATTCTTGAGAATATGAATAATTTCCAGCAAAAACACTGAAAATCATTCAAAAACAATAAAATGTTCACCACTTCTAAAAGTCTAATTCATGCATATCTATCATTTCCAAAGAAGCATTTTTATACCGCCTCCAAACCTAAACAAACTCGGTAGTTCTTATTAAATTGAATTACATTTAAATACTACTAATTTGTTTAGATTCAACAGCCACATAATTACATTTGATAGAAACACTGTTTAGCGGTCTAATTTCGGTCTGAAAACTCTGATCCAAAAGCAAAATTTCTTTGGTCAAATGAAAAAAATGACTGCTTTTTCATTACTATAATAACTCTCATGAAAATGCGAAGAAGACATTCTATAAAAAATTGCTTGTTTCCAAGACAAACCTATGTTACGCAAATTTTCACCACTTTGCTGCAAAAATTACGGTGAATTTTAGCTTCTGCGGACGCTCTTCTTTTGCTGGGAGGTTTTCTTAAGCGTAAGTTTGGCGAACGTTATCTTCAGAAAGGATATACCTGAATTGATATCATAGATCGAGCAACGTAATAACAAAAAACAAGTTCCTTTGCATCCCATGAATCGAATACTGGAGAGCTTCTCACGCTCATTGTATTTTTGGTTTCACTCAACGGGACCTACAGTTTAAGACGATTCCGAAAGTCACTGTTTGAGAAGCATTTATTGGACTTGTCGATACTGGACTATTTGAAGTATTCGTCAGAAACATCGAGGTGAGCGCCGCTGAAATAATGATAGGTAGCTATGTCGCGGATTGAACCCGCGATGATGCGGACGGTAGTCGAGTGTACCAACTATCGTGTCACGGCTGTGCAACATAATAAATTAAATTATTTTTTATATTGACAAAAAAAACTGTGTTTACTTGACGTAAAACGAATTTCCGAAATATTTTTCATCATCGTTAATTTACTGAATTAAAAAATTAATCATACTTCTTCTATATTTTATTGCGGTTCGAAATGTTAACCTCCCAAAAACATCCATCAAAATACGTAACTGCAGACCACTTTTTTTACAAATTTAATTTTATGATTGTCTTCAAAATCAAAGACAGCGGTTTGTAATGTTATTATCTTCAGACATTTTTTTGCCTCTTGAGCCCAGATTTTTTTTTCTTTTGGAACTATTCATTATACTGAAACCGAATATAATTTCGTTTGTTTTCGCCCACTAATTTTTACAATTTATATACAAATAATAACTCTTATATATAACAAATTTCGGTGTAAAAATAGTGTTCGAAAAGTGTTGCATGCAATCAATATATGAATACAAAATATATACAGTTGTTGGAGTAAACGGTAATCCAATTTATACGCTCAACACAATGCCAATTATGAATCTGTACCAGTTAATAACTTAATTTCAATTATAAGAAAATCAAATAAAAAGGAATAAAACGTTAGGTTATACGCATCAGTTCCGACTGAAAACTTAAATTTTTTAAGCACAAACTTATCCATGAGGCAATCTATTTACAACACCGGAAATCTGACAGATTATGTGCTAATACAGGGTGGCGCACGAATCGTGCTGCGGTGTAACAATAACTGTCAAGGGGGATCGTTATTTAAATATGTTGAAGGAGCTTTCTTTACCCAGAATTGCACCGAACACGTATCCGTTTCAACAGCAATTGGTTCCAACAAGTTGGAGCAACGGCACAGATAGCCAGACCGGTTATGTTGGAGTTCCAGCGAAAATTCCTAAACAAATTAATATTCACAAACTCCACTTGACCTGACTGCACCAGACTTTTTATGGGGTTATGTCAAGCAAGTGGAAACTAAGCAAGTTGACTGAATTGAAGCTGTCCATTAAAACAATAATTGAGGCGATCCCACAATAAATAATTTTCTGATTAGGTGTCGCCTATCCTAGATTTATGGCCTATCATCTCCAAAACCAATTGGTTATAT
Source organism: Philornis downsi (assembly GCA_019455685.1). NCBI lineage: Eukaryota > Metazoa > Arthropoda > Insecta > Diptera > Muscidae > Philornis > Philornis downsi. The sequence continues at coordinate 56,291 of JAHXMU010000462.1, read as the reverse complement.
AAAATAAAATTGAATCTTTTATACAAAAAATGAAATATAATGGTTGAAAAAAAGATATTTGAATTTTTTATTGTAGTGCAATTGGTGTGCCACCCTGTATAAGCAGCGCATGAAACCGGTATTCCGGATATGTGGGTGTTCCGCGCTTCATGCACGATAATGTTGCCGATAATGCATGAAAGAAATTAATCAGATCAAAGAATCTGCATAAGAGCTGAAAAAAGTTACGCGCCGCACTTCTGTATAGCCCAAAAATAGTCACAGTCTATACCAACATGCTCTTCCAATTACTACGACAAAATGACCTAAAACCGATTTATCAAATATATGTCGGGAACATTATGTGCATTCAGTGGAAGTTGCCATAATTTCCGTAAAAATCCGTTAAAACCCGGCATTTAAAAAACACACTTCCATGATGAGGAATGCCCAAAGCGTCTCAGAAAAAGGGTGCAGCGTACGAGTACATTCAATCCTTGCAGTCAAATATAACGTTTGCTTGGAGGGCGCGGGAAGAAGAATATAGAATGTTCCGAAAATATGTATAAACAGTGCTCTTCTAAAAGTTCTGAAAATATATTGTTGCAGACAAAATCACAGTTGTAAAGAAATAGCGCAAGCAATTTGATTGAACATGTGATCGAATATGAACATTCAATATCCTAAATGTACCAAAAGAGTCGATCGAGCCGTATCAACTAGACAAAGTACGGCAAATCCTGAAAAAGACATAAAAACAAATATCGACAATCCGATGCGGCTGAATGAAACAAAGTCACCAGCGAAAATCCAACCAAGCGTTTTACTGTAAATAAGGCTTTTCGGCCATCTATCTGCGAGTTTTAGAGATGATAATGATATAGCAAACACAATTATCACCATATTCAACAAAAATCCCCATTTGACTTGCTTCCTATACTGCAAATATGGACTTCGTTTGTCGTAATCTGCAAATATCCACTTCATTGGTCAAAAACTGTGAAATGTTATTGTGGTGTTTTCGAGAATTGGGAAGGAACCCGTAAAGTTGGAAAGGAATCCGAGATTAGAATCAAATTGTTTGTTCTCAGAGAACACATAAGGCAAATTTTGGAGAGGACCGATGAAAAACTGAACGACGTATACCATTTTTTTTTGTCGCAGTCCGATAAGGCAAAACTTTATGAGGACGTTCTTATACATCTTTGTATTTCTTTGACAAAGAGTAACACGAAGTCTTCACCAAAGATAGGTAAAAACCTTAAGGATCTATTTTAACAAGGATTCAGACAGGGCGACATCTTCAACATGCTGTTGGAGATGGTCATGAAAATAGCTGCGGTTAACACCACTGTTACCGTTTTTAATAAAAGCCATAGGCATACACAAGTATATGTATGCGCATGATATAGTTATTATTGCCAGAAAACTGCCAGATGTTAGTACCTCCTTCTCAAGCATTGAGAATAAGTTGGTGATAAGCGCTAACAAAGGGTCGTTTGGGACGTTGTGTGGTCGTCGACAACTATAAATTTTTGATTGGTGGATAAGCTCGTGTTTTTCGGCTCTGCTGTGAATAAAACATTATATGTAATTAAGTTAAGAGTATTGCTTGCCAACAGATGTTATTAAGGGCAAAGCAAACAATTTAATGACAAATTCTCTATGAACAAAAATCTAACCCCACCAGACCTTGGTTTTACCTATTTTGTTGCATGCCATAGGAACCTGGATTGTAACTAGTGGATGAATAAATGCTGAAAATGTTTGAGAAAAGAATAACATCAATCCAGCATCGATAACGGGGAGTATAGGCATTGTGTGAACCATTAGTTGTATGAGCTATATTGCGACATCGACTTGTTTAAGCCCAGCAAAACACAGCGATTGCCTAAATTGGGTCATGTCGTACAGATGAACCCAAGTGATTTAACAAGAAATTTCTTTAAGCACGAACGGCGCAGAAGAGGACCACCAAACCTCCAGGCTTTTGGAATACTGTCAAAACTTATTGTCACGAATTGGAGAGGAAGCAGAGCAGAGTCTGGGATTATTTCCTACATGCGATCTATTATATAATAGATAAGGATGTCTACTATAGTCGCCACCTAAGTAAGTAAATAAGAGTTAACAACAACGTTTGCTACTGCTTCCAAAGTTAAGTGGATCTTTCTTTTTAGTAGCTTTAATTTTAGATCAAGTCCTATTAATAGTTATCATAACTATAGGGTAGCGCATAAGCAACGTTAAGATTTGGTGAGTGAATACACTTTTTGTTTAGGTCTTTTTTTCGTCTCTTTACAGAATTAACTAAATACTACTTGGGAAATTTATGATGGAAAGGCTCAGAACAGAACAAAGAACCATTTTACTTTGAAAGTCAGCATTCGATTATTCAGATCATATCAAAATTTCTTTCATGTTCGAAATGCTCTTAGCGCTCCAACAATTTACCGATTAGTTCAGCCTTTTGGGCAACAAGGGGCTGTCTGTGATCTTCCGCGTGCTGCAAGACCTCGTGCAGTTCGAAATAAAGTGACCATTACTCGAGTGCAAGCAAGTATTGAGGAAAACCCCGAAACTTCTACCAGGCGACATTCTCAGCAGTTAGAGATGTCTAGGCGGTCTTTGCAAAGAACTCTACATATGTTACATCTTTTCCTATATAAGATGCAATTGGTTCACGAGTTAATTTCAAATGATGCACAAGAGCGTATTCAATATAGTCGCCGTTGACGTTACTTATGCGCCACCCTTTATATGTCAATCCACATGTAATATACGATTATACCCATTCATTTAAAATTTCTCCTGCATAATAAATTTTACAACAAACTATAAAATTACAAGTTGCTTTATCAAAAGTTGGCCTAATGTTTAGTTAAAACTTTTTGCAATGTTTAAACCCCACCCGGCAGTTTGAATAATGTGGCGCTCATGTTAGGTACAGATATTTTGGCATCGATATGAATTTTGTTCGAACATAAATACAAGTCCATATTATACAAGTATTATTATTCAGTATGGTTACAATTTAAATTAAAACATGCAAAAATTTCAATTTGGATGAAAATAATAAATTAAGAAAATAACATATAAAATAGTTATATAAATATATATATAAATATAAATAATATATAGAAAGCAAAACATCTATGATCACATCAAAACTAGCACAGCATTAGTGTCCATCCATCATCCATTGTTATTATCCTGGCTTGACCAATTACTCGTCATTTGAATTTTTACATTTAGTTTTAGACTTTGACAGGTTTTAGAACACACAATCAGTCACTCCAATTAACTTTGATCGAGTTGGAATTACGAGTACGTTTCACTTTTACAACAATTACATTAATTACAACAAACATTAGTAGCGAGATATCAAGTAGAAGTTTTGTGTGAGTCAGACAGATTATTCGGAGACACGATAGATATTAGAAACTAGATCACAACATTGCTACGACAACGAAGGATCTGTGGCGTTTCGTTGTCGTTGTCTGAGTTTAGAACACAAAAAGATTAAACATCGAAACCAATCAAATCAAAAAAAAAAAATCCATAAACAATTAAAGAGTTGTATGTACGAACGATTATGTAGAAGAAATAATACATAAATAGTTTGTAGTAGTAGTAGTAGTAGTGGTAAGAAACAAAAGTAATTTTGTTGATCGTTTTTTTGACTTGTACATTTGATTTTCGTATTGCAATAAGAAAATATATAGCATATATATGTATACATATATATATATATATATATATAGAAAGAGAGAGAGAGAGAGACATAGAAATTTTGTGTAATCAAAAGACCTGATTTTTCACTCGATGTAATGGCCGGTTCTTGATGATGCTGATCTGTTTGTTGCGATAGATGTGCTTGATGAGCCTTCTTCTTCTTACCGGTTGTGTTGGTCGGAACCTTGAGTGTTAACTCCTCGGGTTTCTCCTCCGGATGGAATACGACGGTCCAGCGATCCAAGCGTATGTCCTCCGCATCGATAACTTCGCGGAGATAGCTAAGGGGATCCTGGTCGCCAGTGTAGCCGGAACCCCAACACAAAACGCGGGCCAGATCGTTGCCTATGGCAGTAAATATAAACAATAGTTGTTTGAAATACACCAAATTCAATGCCCGTTGATAAAGACTGACCTGTTCCTAAGGGTAATATAGCGCATGGCGGACTGGAACATTCGGAATCTTGGCCCACATTATCCAAACACTGGAGCACCCAGCCCACTGTACCGTCACCGCCACATACTAAGATCTTATAATGTTGTATACGACGGAATACGTATAAACTATAATTCGATTACATACATACATGTAGTGAAAACCTTTTAATTGTCCATCCAAATTCCAACTTACCCCGGCAATGGTCCACCATTTTCTAAATTAAACACTTGAAAGGGATTTAGTAATTTCCTAAAGTTTGATATCAATTCCAAACCCTGGCAGCCACCAGATTTTACATTCACAAATACCAACAACGGATTCATGTCAACTGGCACCATGCTAGGTTCGATATTCGGCAACAGCATAACCAAAAGATCCTTGCCATCCCAGCGGACCTCGCGCAATATGTAAAAAGCTCGTACCTGATGAACGGAAAATTGAAACGTTACGATTTCACTGAAATCACAAATAGTCCTAGTTAACTTACCGCTTTCTGTGCATCCTCATAAGTTAACACCACGGAACCGTATTCGTAATAGATGGGACCGATACTTGTAAATTTGCTATCTTCGGTCAGATACTTATTAAGGAAATCCTCATATTTCCGTTGCGATTTACCCGGATCCAGATTGCCCACAAACAGTGCAATATTGGGGCCATGGGGATCTTGTCTATGTTGCATATAGAAACGCATCAATTCCATTTGACGTATGGAGTCTTTGCCCATTTGTTTCATAATATTCCAAGGGCGTTCGGTCCAGGATAAAATGCGTTCGGTGACACCACTATCTAATAATACTTGGGAACATCTGAAATGACGAGTTGACAGATAGACGCAACTAATAAATAATGACTCTGTTGAACATATGTTTATTCATGATGTACAGTTTGTTTTCCTTATATATCTATTCAGGATTTTATTCAAAGTAATATAAGTGTTTTTTGGCCTTAAAGGCTTAATATTACTGTATGATGAACAAATAAATAAAAAAAAAATAAATTGTTTTCATATTCTAGCATGTTATCTACAACTGCTTAGAAGGGGCTAATGTGTGATAAATTCCAGTGTTAATTTCAAAAACATTGTGCTGAGTTATGTGTGCGATTATTTTGACGCTAATTTTTTGTATGTTGATATTTTATTGATAGCTAATTTCTGATAATTATTTTCGTTTTATAAATCTATAGAGGACGTCATCTGCAGCTCAAGCCTATAGACAGTCAGCGCAACATTGCTCCGCCTGTCATATTAAGGGCAGCGGCTAATGTGAGTGACGGAATCACATGTTGCGATGGTTTGACACCCAACTTTCATTTCGCTTCATAATTCTACAGATGACGTTACCTGAAGGTCAAGCCAACTCAAAGTCAAGCCTACCCACAATATTATTTTTATATAATATAAAAATGCAGGGATTGCCAGATCGTTGGACTTTTACCAACTAAAGCCCAATAAAAGGAGTAAACTTATAATATACGTAATTTAATTATCGTAATCTACATATATAATTATTTTATCTTTCTTAGAACTTACTGTCTTTTATTTCTTTTATTTAACAATCTTGTGATTTAAAGCCTCTTGGCCAATATTAAGTAAATTAGAAAAATACATAAAACCAATACTACCCCAATTTAGTTAGAAATTTAGTTTAGAAAACGAAAACAAAATATAACTATCGCTTAGATATCACAGAGAAACCATTGATTTCTGCCGAATCACTCCATAACGTAGCTTCAATGCAGATCATTGACGGCAGAACTAGTTCTAATAAATATCTCATGATTGTTAAACTAAGTACGAGTATACACAATTTAGTACAATGAAATGAAAGACTCGTATCTTTAATTGATGTGGGCGGATACCGGAAAAGATAAGGTTATTCAACTATTTCTTCTTCGTTAATCAAATATTGCGATTTAACGATTTTTGGTCTTTATTTGGTTGAAGATCGTTTTCCTATTAACAATTATTTACTATAGCTAATGGACTTTAATTAAAAAACTTGCGAAATTTATTATATTGACACAACTGGCTGGACGTATAGCTATTTCGGTATTCGACAAATAAACGAATAAACTTTAGTGGCTATAACTTCACAAAACAGTTGAGAAGTCTTACCCACCGGTACGAAAATATTCTCAACGAAGAGAGAAAGTTAAACATAACTCAATTGCCGCAAGTCCTTACCTATGCACGTATCCATTGGACACATTTGTATAGAAGTTGTTGTCGTTTATGTAAACGAATTATAGACTGTTAGCAACAATAAATAATTGCTTATAGAAAAATTATCTTGAACGAATATACAGGTTTATCCATTTTTCCGTCTCAAAAGTAAAGGTAAATAAAACATCCGCAAAGATATGATTTATTTCATTATAAATCTTGGAACTTGCCATTATGTACGAAATACAATGTCATTTAAATGACCGCCTCTGGATCGGCTGCAACAGTGGACCCTTTTGAGGAAGTTTTCGACCACTTTATCGCACATTTTAGGAGAGGTGTCGACGATAACTTGACTCTTCATCACAAATCCGAACAAGGAAATTTGAGAGGACGAGCTTCTCGCAATCTCAGAGGAGGATATGGATGTGACAGTGATGAAGAAATCTGATGGTACTTCGGTTTCTTCAGATTAATGTCCAACACCCTAAAGCTGCATCCGCAGCTCTGATACATATCCTAACGCAAGGAGGTGTAGAAATTGTCCACATTCAGGAACCTTGGATGAGCGACGGCAAAGTCTGTGGATTAAGGACTCCTGATTTTAAGTTAATCTTAAGTACATACAGGTGAAGGTGTACACAGATGCTGTCTACTTGTGATGAGTAATCCTAATATTTTCCTTCTTTCTTCTTTAAGTAGCGAAGATATGATAGTGACTAGCCTGGAACGCGACGATTCCCAAATTTAGCTGGCTTCAGAGTGCATGGCACATGACACGGAGATCCCTTAGGATGCTCTGAAAACACTGGAGGAAGCGGCGAAAACCACTGGAAAGAACCTGATTGTGGGCAGTGATGTCAATGCACACCATAAAATCTAGGGTAGAACCGATATCAACAGCAGGGGTGAGTCACTTATTGAGTATATTGTAAGTACTGACCTAACAATTTGTAATAGAGGTGATGAACCCACACTCATCACCAGAAATAGACGAAAGCTGCTGGATGTTACCCTTATTTTTGAGGAACTAGTTAATAAGATTGGAATATGGAAAGTTTTTGATGGTCATAGCTTTTCAGATCACCGTTATGTGCGAAGGGTTCAAAGATTTGTTTTTCCACTGAATGTCCGGAAAGCAGGCATGAACAAGTATATGGAAGCATTTAATAGGAAATTGTCAAGGGTACCTGAAATTAATGCCTGGAATATCGAGAACATCGAGCGGTCTGTGAGACAGGTCACAAGGTCTCTGAATGACTCGCTGTAGGCCTCATGTCCCGATGGTAAAGCCTGGAGTAAGCAACGATCACGATGATGGTCGTTGGAACTTGTAGATGCCAGGAAATCCCATTCTTCAACAGGGCTAAGTCCACAAGAGTTTCACAGGACTGGGACAACTACAAGGCGAAACTTAAGGAATATAAGAGTGCACTGAGGCCATAGATACATATCAGGGAACTGCAGATAAGACGAGCTGGTAAGACTAGAGACAACCTTACAGACTCCAGCAGAGTTGGAGTCCGTGGGCATGCCTCTAGCTACTTGTAAGCTGCTACTGTGAGATAGAGCATATTTAGCAGGAAATGGTAGATGGGCGTCTATCCGAGGCTGTAGTCAATACAGACAAATGTGGCCTTACCTAGATCTTAAGCGTTTACACAAACTGCTGCCGCTGTCAAGACCCGACGTCTCATCACTTGTATGCGTCATGACGGGATACTGTCTGATTGGAAGACATGCAATGGGATTGAAAGGTGCGACTAGTGACTTCTGCAGGAGCTGTAGGGATGAAGAGGAGGAGGAGGAGTCCATAGAACACCTTCTCTGCAATTGCCTCGCCCTGGCGAACAGGCGGGGATCAACGCTGGGCTCTTATTTCTTTAGGGACCTAGGAGATCTGGACGATATAGCTATTGTCCGACTTAAGAGATTCTTGAGGCGCGCAGGATGGTTCAACCGGGGAAACTAGGGACATCCATATCTCTAGTTTCCGTATCACAATGGACTATACAGTCTAAGTGAGTCTGTCTATTCAGACTGCCACACTGGCCTAACCTAATCTTCACAAAATAAAGAACACTTCAGATGATAGGTGTTTAACAGCTGACAGTTTTGCCAAACCAGCGGTGTTTTGAAACCACTAAATTCATAACTCTTTAGAACCAAAATCTTGGTACATTAAAGATCGACAATAAATTCAAAAAAAAAAACATGTTACGATTTAATCCCATCAACTTCAACCTACGAATTAGTGTTTACAGGGGAAAAATTACATTTCAATAAAACAGTCATTTTTATGACTATTTTCATTTACATTTTCATTCTCCAAGCTAAGTTTATGACATACGCAATGTGTGCCATATTTGCCTGTATTACGCGCAAGTGCTTGAAAGATATGAAACTGAGAACGTATAGGTTAACTTATATAGCGTGGTTATTTGGTCATTTTTTTTTCTAATTTTACCAAGTATTATAGAACAATATACTAAGCAAAATGTATCGTCTGAATTTGGGATGAGGTAGGCCATTAAGCCTGTTTATAATCCCCGGTTAGGATCCAGTACTATATTAGGCAGTTCCAAGTTTTAAGAAGTTTAATAATGATATATGGCAGTTGTCGTGTCTATAAGGCCAGCCTGCCAAATGTGTCATTTAACCACTACGGGCAAAATATACTTGGTACTTTAGGCGCTTTCTTCCGGAAGTTACACTTTTATATCATCACCAGAAGAAACGAAAGTATATATACCTTTAAATATATAATATTGCCTGCAATACTAATACTGATTGGACTTAATTGCAATATTTGGTTAAATGTAAAATAATTGGTACGCTTTCCGGCACCCCCTATGCAGATTTCTTAATTGAACTCATATTTTTCCAATACACGCCTTACTTATATAGTTTAACTAGCATCAGGCGTCCGTTGAACTTGGTTCTGGGAACAAGAATGGCATTGCGACTCCCCTCAGAGGGCCGCGTATACAAATTAGACGCCTTGGCAAAAATCAATGGTTTCTGTATGACTTCTGATCGAAAGATAGTCATAATAAGTGTGCTCAATAAGTTGTATCATGTTTGTTCCTTTTATTGCACTTTAATGCACAACATTTTTTGATAAGGACCTACCAACACTAAAGGACATTAGGTGGGTGAGAAGAAATGTAACTCAGTACATCTGATTGAAATCTCAGTATATAAAATTTCATTTTTTCGGGTGATGGTACCAATATATTAACAACGCCATAAATATACATCAAATAATTCTTACCTGTAATCATCGATCTGGTTATCTTGTAAACCAAATCGATCGAGAGCATCACGTATCAAATCCTTTATAGTGGTCGTATTATCGACAGGAACACTAACAAACGGCTCTTCCAGAGAGCACTGCAATTTGCCAGGATACACGCGTACAAAACCATTGTCCTTGTCCTGAAACCGCAAATATATAGCTGGTCGTTTACCTTCCACATGGTTTAGGCTTTGCACAGGATTGGGATCTTGAAGTGGTGCATCTTCCATGCCAGCGGGAGCATATAAATCGGTTAAATAAAATGCCTATTTCGAAACCAGAATACATGAATGACAAATGGTTAAAGTTCGAATATATTTGCGCAAAGACTTACACTTGGATCTCGTGATATATGAAACGCCCTTAAAGCCGTTGTTAACAATTGTTCCAAGGTATATGTACGAGGTACGATAATGACGCGATATAGCTGACGTCGAAATGAATTGTTGCCATCAAACACTTTAATTGCTTCTGTAAAGGGGAAATAAATGCAATGGAGAGGTAATTTAGTGATAGGCTGCTTTTGGTATATCTTTGTTATGTCCTTACCTATATCCTTTTCTTCGCGTTCCTTTTCCTTCTTCTCTTTCTCTTTATCCGATTTATCGGATTTGTGCCCCGATGCCGATTCTGGTCTATAATGTGAAGATGAACCACCACTGCTGCAGCCAGCTGCACTACCGCCCGGCACTCCGGACATGGCTTCAATTTTGTCCACGGATTCTTCATCTTTGAAGCGGGGAGCATCACCGCTACTGAATTCTTCTGATATACTGCGAGCTATTTTAAGATACAAACAATCACAATGTTAAAATGAAAATGTAATAGTGAAAGATTTATTTGTCATAATCACGATTAGTTATTGTCAATAAGTAGAAATTAATATTCAATTTGTTTAAACGCTGATTACCTTCAAAATCATTCACGGGTAAGAATTGGGATTAGCAAACCACACTGTCATATCCTGGTATTTTTAAATCAACTAATTGTGATTGATCTTGAGAGGTTTTTATATCGTTCACTGAACGAAATTACGCCTCAAAATATGACAGTGTGGATTCCGTAACACTAAGTTTTTAGTTATTTGATTTGTCTTACGCCACAGTTTGTTCTGTAAAATTAGCTAATAAATTTATTGATATTTCGATTCAACTGTCAGGATATCTACGGATAGAATGTACTACTTCCTGTACAAAGTTTTACTTTTTCTTACTTAATCAAAAAATTATCGGATGAAGACCTGATTAGTTAAAAAGCGTGTTGAACAAAATCGTCGTATAAGTAAGGGAAATATTTTCCCATCAATTATTTATTAGCTGTAATCGCATCAAAAAAAAAAAAGCATTTTCAATGCTTTAGCTTTGATGGCTCCCCAGTGGAAGCCACTCCAAAGAACAATATTTTCATAGCATCCACAAATACTATTGGAGCTTATTTTCCGCTTCTTGGGAAGCTCTTTTTAATTACACCAAAAGGATCGATGAAATAGAGGCGTTATAACTGATAGTCGTTGTAAGAATATTAAACATTTTTAGTATTTTTTTTTTGTTTCCGACACAAAAGACCTTGAAGTTTTTATTATAACATTTGTTTAAAATTATTGTTCAATTATAACTTAAATTAATTGGTTATGAGAATTCTGCTTAAAAGACAAAAATTTCGTGAAAAACCCCAAAAAGTGTTTTCTTTGCTTTAGAGTACCTGATGAAAAGGCAGTGAAAAAGGTGTCAAAAGCAACAGCATCCCTTCTGTGATAATCCCCTGTTAATATTAAATTCATCGATAATTATCCATTTTTTCACCACTTCTAGAAAACGATCAGCGGATCTTTTTAACTTCCCTGGATGCTCTTTTTTTATGGGATGGTTTGACGAATTCAATCGTGGCCGTTGTGTGCCACAGACAAATGTGAAGGTCCCCCAAAATTGGTATATTAGAAAAACTAATATTATAGAGGCACCTTGTGATATATATAGGGTGGCGTATAAGGAACGCTAAGATTTGATCAGTGAATACATTTTTCCTTAAATCTCCTTTTTTTCGTCTCTTTACAGAATCATCTAAATAATACTTTCGAAATTTATGATGGAAAGGCTCAGCAGAGAACAAAGAACCAAAGTTGTTCAATTTAACAATTTTATTCAGATCATATCAAAATTTCCAAAGTTGTTCAATTTTACAATTTTATTCAGATCATATCGAAATTTCTTTCATGTTCGAAATGCTCTTAGCGCTCCAACAATTTACCGATTGGTTCAGCGTTTTGGGCAGCAATTGGCTGTCCGTGATCTTCCACGTGCTGGAAGACCTCGTGCAGTTCGAAATGATTGAAATTGATTGCTCGAGTGCAAGGAAGTATTGAGGAAAACCCCGAAACTTCCACCAGGCGACGTTCTCAGTAGTTAGAGATGTCTAGGCGGTCTTTGCAAAGAATTTTATATATATGTATGTTAATTCAATTGGTTCGCAAGTTAAAACCAAGTGATGCACAAGAACGCATTCAATACCTATACCTACCACCCTATAGTAAAATTGAAACAGGATCGAACATTAGTTCAACACAAATACTTGAATATTTGGCTAACGAAAAATATGCTTCAACTAGAATATCGCATAAATTGACAATACGTCAAAAGGAGCTCGTGTCAATTAGCCCGAAGAAATATCGAAAAAGTTTTATCGGTATGCTACTAAAGGCAATACGAGTACTTCCACAAGATCGTGGCGGGAGACGGATCTTTGATCAATGTACATGAGCCCGAAACTACCTATAGATTGGAGACAACTCTATTGGCTATTCAGGATGAGCCAAATCCGGCGAAAGTTATTCGTGGAAAAAGCGTTTGGAAGCCTGTTTTCTCGGTAAAGCGGATATCCGCAACATAGTACAGTTTATACGGAAGGGTAAACTACCATCACGGATCACGGCTCAAACAAGTAATCTTTTCTAGCTCCCATCGAATTAAATGGTTATCCGGCGTACTGCTTCAGTTTTGCACACTATGATTTCGTCTGGTCCCACACTATTCCTAAAGAGACGCTTGAGGGGTTTTAAAAGCATTTTTAGGACATTTTTCTACTCTCAACGAGTCTGGTGGCAAAATGTCTTCGAAATATACAAAATTATTTCAAACTTCATGGCAAGTATTTTGGAAACCCTTAACGATGATATATATTAGGTACGCAACTAAATTTCCGCTGTTTGAAAATAGATGGCTCCAACTGTAAGTGCTAGTCGATTCTACTATACCATATATGTATATGCTTAGGCATATTCCGCTCGTAAAACAATAGATGTGTTGAGGGATGAATTTGGTGAGCAGCTTATCTCTCGATTTGCCCCTGATTTGGCTCCCAAGATCTTGTGATTTAACGCCTCTTAATTATTTCTTCTGGGGTTATGTCAAGTCGTTAGTCTATGTGAACAAGCCGAACACTATTGAAGCCTTACAGGATAACATAACACATTATTCGTGGAATACAGGCCGAAATGCTCGAAAAAGTGACGAAAAATGGGACCTTCCGAATGGACATTTTGAGACGGAGCCGCGGACAACATTTACATAAAATTGTCTTTAAAAATTAAATGCAAAGGGCAATTTATCGATTTTATATATGATGCAAATTTTAATATAATGCAAATTTGAGTGTTTTATTCGATTTTTAGAAAAACTACGATCAAAAAATTGCCCTTTATTATATTATATGTTCCGATGATGTAATTTTTGATAGCTGATGTAACGAGGCGCAATTTTTTGGGGAAAACATTTGTTTACCCTCCTTTACATGATAACGGATATACTAAGTTTGTCATTCCATTTGCAAAAACTACAAATACTCAATGCTCGCCATAATAATATATCTAATAATAATAATGTAATGTAATAATAATATTGCTAATATCCGTCTCCAATATTGTGGACTGTAATCAATGCTGCAGGGTGTATACGCTTCGATCCTAAGGAATATTAACTACCTTTCCCGCTCAGTACCTGTTTACTGATTTTTTATGGAAAGTATCAAATCCATCGGAATCTGCAGGTAGATTTTATGTTAAAAACCACCTTTATGGATGTTTTTTCATAAGCTATTTTAGTGAACTTTTTTTGATGACGTATTCTGAATAAACAGTTTCTAAAACAATAAACGATTCTTTTGAATAATGAAAAATTGCAAACAAAGATTTGAATTTTCATCACGCCTACATCACTCGTGAATATATGGAGCATCATAGAATAGTGCTTCCCGTCTATGACAACCCTATGTGACTTTCATTGATGATTACGTAATCTTTCGCTACTTCCCCATCACAAAATGTACGGAACGTTTACTTCCTTGGAGTTATTTTTTTTTTCTGGTTTTAGACTGACGTAATTACGGGGATGCAAACCCTTATTGTGCAGCAACGCAATAAAATGCAATTTTTGGAAATTCAGACTTTGGGAGAACAGGATGCATTGCTGAGGCTAAAGTTACTAGAGCTGCAATGTACATTACTGTCATAACGCAATAATAATAAAGGGTGTCCCAACAGGAACGCAAGATTGAAATTTTTAAAGATTTTTTAAACAACTATTATTGTGCCTAGAATTGAAGAAATGAATGTGGAGGGCATGTGGTTTCAACAAGACGGCGCCACATGTCATACAGCCAGAGAAACAATTCAATTGCTGCATCAGTCATTTCCCGGTCGTGTTATTTCGCGTTTTGGAGACCAGAATTGGCCGCCTAGATCGTGCGATTTAACACCATTAGACTTTTTTTTTCGGGGGGTTTTGAAGTCGATGGTTTACGCGAATAAGCCGACGACGACTCAAGTCTTAAAAGAGGAAATTGGATGCTGCATTAATGAAATATCGCAAAATTTATGCAAAACGGTCATTGAAAATTTCATTAAAAGATCGCGTGTGTGCCAGCAAAGCCTTGGCGACCATCTGCCCGATGTGTTGTTCCATATATAACCTCATTCTGTCTACTTTAAGATATAATAAAGTTTGACGATTTTTTTTTTAATATTTGTGTTTTATTTAAAATTAAGATCTTGCATTCTTGTTGGGACATCCTTTAGATGTAATGAATTTTAATTTCAAGCAAAAGAATGATATCATCCATGAAAACATATGGCTAAGATTAAAATCGTATAATTGCATTTGTAGATTTCATTTTCGGGAGGCAAATGGGAGTTGTTCGAGACTAGAACAAGTAAGGGATACAACAGAAAAATAAAGGATACAAATGGGACCATCGTCCGAGACAAATTGTTGAGGAATCTACAAATTTATTGGAATCTTAGAATTAAAATCGTACATTATTCTTAAGGCGATGACCAGAGATGGAAAGGAATTCCGTAAAATCCGTGTTTTAAGGTTGCAAAACACGAATGAAATGGGATGAGGAGGGTGTTATCTTGAAAAATAAAAAGTTGGCCCTAGAATTACATATAAAATAGTACGCATATCTGTATACAGATTAGGCGCGCAATACAAATGGATTTTATCAAAATGACACTTCTTCTGTAAATACTTCTCTTGCCGAAACTTAACCATGACGTAAGACTTTACCAAGTAAATATTTATTGTTAATTACATGTCTCAAATATTAGTGTAACTGATAAAATTAACAGATCATGCAGAAATAAAATAGAAACAGTTTGATGATTGGATTAGTGTCAACGGGTGTTAGTGATCCATATGTTTAAATGTTAGGGCTTACAAATGATCGGTGTGCAAACCTATTTCGTTTCGACGGTGACAACGATAGATAATGAATGAAAGTAATTCTTGTTAGCCTGATAAATTTCAAAAACAAAAATTTAACTTAATACTAATGTTAGAAACAAAATACAAAAAATATGAAAATAATCAAAAGTTTCAAAATATATATTAGAAAAAGAACCGCAATTTCCACATCACTTTTGGAAAAAAAATAAATTTCATACTAAAGAAATATCAATGAAAAGGATGAAAAAAGCTAATATACAAACAATAAAAATCATCATTAAACAAAAGAAACAAAAACAAAAGTGAAAGTTCATAAAACACATATTATAGTTAAACAGAAACAATATGGACAAAATCAAGATCATTGCTATTATATATATGACATAGTATTTTGTAAAACGCAATACAAGATCGGTGTAAAAAATGCAACTAGGTGAACCGACTTACATATACCTTCATCCAGCGCCCTTTTGCATTGGTTATTATCAACAAATACTCAAAAAATAAAGCACAATATTAAATGAAAAATCTAAATTTATTTTTAAATGAAAAATATAAATCCTGGAGTTTATATTTGGTTGTTCGGAAAGTTCGTTCGGTTAATTCGTTAGTTCACCATACGTCACTTCCCATGACGCAGAGTTCCTTCAAACACTATCATAACTTCCTCCCACCCCTTCTCTAAACTGTTCCCTATTGTTTACTTGTGTTCTCGTTCTAGTCGTGAGTGGCAACAGCGTTTAAAAAAAAATTATAAAAAGTGGAAAAAATTTGCGAAAAAGAGCATTTTAGGAATGCTATGCTGTATTAATTCCGAAAAGGAAAAACGGCCGAAAAAACCAGCCGAAAAATATAGTCTGTTTATGAAGAAAACGGATCAAATGAAAGAACTTGCCAGAAATGGTTTAAAAGAACGCTCTTAGATTAGGACGACCAAAAGAAATTGTTTCCGAGAAGGTGATAGATTTAATTATTGTTAATTCCCGTGTAACAGTTATGGAAATAGCTGAAGTAATCAAAAAATCAATCTCATAAATGAGCTCGGATTTGTGAGCAATCTCGATGTGTGGGTACCTCACACTGCCTCACCGAGCCCTCACACTGCCTTGCGAACGCGTTAGAAACTGTCAAAGCTTGGGTGGGAAGTTTTACCTCACCCACCACACTCCCCAGACCTCGCCTCGACCGATTATCTCCCATTTCGCAGTCTGAGCAATTGCTTGAAGTTTTTGAATTTCCATAACGACGAGGAAGTAAAAAATCTAATTGAACGCATTTTTCTGAAAACCCACGCGAGTTTTATGAGAGGGGAATTAAAATGCTTCCAGAGAGATGGGTGGAAAATAAATTATTAAAAAAGGGGGAGATCATATAATAGATTAAAATAATTATTTTCTTTTATATAAATTTGTAAATAAATTTCTTTTAAAACCCCGAACAAACTCTACGAACAACCCAATAGATTATTACGTAATTTATATGGAAGGTATTGGAATCCAAAGAGTTATCCACTTTACCAAGCATTAAATGCAGTTGGCAACAATTTAGGCTACTGCAATATATGCATTAGAGTTTACAAGGTGAAATTTTCATTTCTCTAAACCGGTTAATTTGTATGGGAATTACCCAAATGGGCATGGTTCTGGAGTCACTTTCCATTCTTAGAACTAAGTTTATCAAACGAATGACGTGTCATAAATTGGGTTTAATTCAATGTAACTGTTTAAACTACAGGGTGGGCCATAAGGGTGTTGGCGGTTTAAATATTCAATTTCTCGGTAACGCGCGGTGCGGGGTGGCGGGGGGATATGTTGTTCGCTGCGCCGCTTCCTGGAAATTTAGTCACCATGGAGCCGTACACGGGAGTGCAGCGTGCATTTTGTGTCCGAGCGTATTACGAAAACAAAAAATCAGTGATGACTGCACGACGTTTGTATCGGCATGAACACGATTTAAGTGAAGTTTCAAGTGCCAATGTGATACGAAAATGGATCAGAATGTTCGAAACAACCGGCTCAACAGTACCAATTACGGTTCGTGGTCGCCCAGTTTCTGCAAGATCAGCCGACATTGTGGAGCGCGTTCGTGTTTCAGTTTACGACGGTTAGAGCGAACAATTATTGCAACATGCTAGCAGACTTTTTGGTGCCACCTTTGCAAGAACTTCAAGGCAATACCTCGAGGCTGTGGTTTCAACAGGATGAGGCCACATGCCATACGGCTAGGGTATCCATAGAGCTGCTGAAAAATGTTTTTCCTGGAAAACTCATTTCGAAAAGGGGGGATATTGAATGGCCCCACGTTGCCCCGATCTCTCACCATGCGATTATTTTCTATGGGGCTACCTCAAATCGGTAGTCTACGAGAATAATCCGACCAATTTAGAGCATTGAAGAGGAACATTATTCAGGAAAGTAACAAAATACCGAGAACAACTTTTCAACGAGTTTTCCAGAATTTGCGACTTCGGTTCCAAGAGTGTCAAGCAGCCGAGGGAAGCCCTTTTGACAACATTATTTTTAAGTCTTAAAAATTCCCATGCTTCTACTTTTTAAAAATACAAATATATTTTTTTTTTATGTTTCGTAGTGTTTTTTTAATTGAATATTTAAGCCGCCAACATCCTTATGGCCCACCCTGTATATGAAGTTACAAATATATTCATTAAATCGGTCATTTGTATGGGAAGTATAAATATGGGCATGGTTACTTTAACGATTTTTTTATATCAAATTTGATCAGATAACACAAAGCGATACAACGGATAAAATTTAAGCTGATGGAGTTTACCAATTAGGAGTTACTGCGAAAAAATTTGGGAAATCAATCAAGGTACCAGGAGAGGTACCAGATGGGAAATGGTTAGTCTATCGAGTTTTTTAAATTTGACCAAGAATTATATAGTACAAAATTGGATAAAAATTCAGACCACTGCAATTTATATATTGGGATTCGCAGGCATAAACTCGAATCTGGGAAAATCCGACAATTTGTATGGTAGATATCAAGAGGGGTGAGTGGATATATTCCATTTAAGATCTGACAAAATATTAGGCTGTGCTAAATTTTGAGAAGATTCGTAAATTTTTTCGGCATTTATAGTGTCTGCCAGGTGGTCATAAAGCAAATTTGGTCAAAAGATACCAAATGATATATACCCTTTATGCCTTCGGATAAAGATATAAAAATTATTATTATATAAATATATAACTATAACTACCGAACTATCCGGAATTTTGAAATTAAGTTTTAGGAAAACAAAAATCTTCTCTTCATATATTCTTATATTTTCTTCTTATATTTAGAAATATTATATATTTTTCCAAAAATCGCTTTTTCGAAAAATCAATATAATCTGTAAATTACACCGAATTTTGGAATGTAGATTGAACGTATATAAGCGTCAAAATAAGGGCAATAATAATAAGAACCAATTCGTTCTAATCTAAATCTAATTCTAAACGCTATCAGACTTGCTAAATGTAATCAGTCTTTTATTAAGAAGCTAATCAGAAAAGCACTTCCACGAGAGTGGTCCCAAAACTAGACAACCTGACGTATAAATGGTGCCAGTAGCTTTCTCATTCTTAAATCTTCGCTCAATATAAGACGTATACAATTTTTTGAAATGCCTATCATTTTAGCTAGCTCATCCATGTTCAGCCGCTGATCATCCAATACCATTTTAGGGATTTTCTTAACCATGTCTGGCATGGACATCTCAACCAGTCAGCCACTACGGTGTTCGTGTTGGCATCTTGTACGGCCGCGTTTAAACTCTGCTACCCAATATTTTGCAGTCGCAAACGAAGGAGCAGACTCCTCCTGAGTAGAATCTAGCTCGGCTTTAATATTGGTTGAACTGATTTTCTTAACCATGTTTGGCGTGGACACCCTAACTGGTCAGCCACTACGGTGTTCGTGTTGACATCTTGTACGCCGCGTTTAAACTCTGCTACCCACTATTTTAAAGTCGCAAACGAAGGAGCAGACTCCTCCAGAGTAGAATCTAGCTCGGTTTTAATATTGAACTGAGACCTTTCAAATGGAAATATTGAATTACATAACGGTGACCAATTTTGTTTCTTGTTTAAAAATTCACTGATGTCGTTTACTTTTGATGGATTTTACTTTTTAGGGATTTTCTTAGCCATGTCTGGCGTGGACACCTCAACTGGTCAGCCACTACGGTGTTCGTGTTGGCATCTCGTGTGGCTGCGTTTAAATTCTGCTACTCAATATTTTATAGTCGCAAACGAAGGAGCAGACTCCTCCAGAGTGGAATCTAGCTCGGCTTTAATATTGGTTGAACTGAGACATTTCAAATGGAAATATTGAATTACATAGCGGTGACCAATTTTGTTTCTTGTTTACAAATTCACTGACATCGTTTACTTTTGATGGATTTTACTTTTTAGGGATTTTCTTAACCATGTCTGGCGTGGACAACTGAACTGGTCAGCCACTAAGGTGTTCGTCGCAAACGAAGGAGCAGACTCCTCCATAGTAGAATCTAGCTCGGCTTTGATATTGGTTAAACTGACACCTAATATATGCAATATTGAATTACATAACGGTGACCAATTTTTTTTTTCTTGTTTACAAATTCACTTACATCGTTTACTTTTGATGGCTCAAATGAAAATTCTAAACAACGTAGCGCCTTGAAACTTAAAACATATTTTTTATAATGTTGCCACTTTTCAGCGAAATAATTTTTTTTTATTTTCAAACTACTGGCACCACCTACACGTCAGGTCGGCTAGTTTTGGGACGTCTTCATGATATAGAAACATTTCCATTTCCATTATTGTTCACCTTTTCAATATATAACATATCTGATATTTCTCATAATGTGTTTAGGCATATGTTTCTTATGAGAAATAAACGAAGAAACGTTTTAGAATTGGAAAAGATAATAATTTTTTCCTACAGAAAACTCCCTGTGAAGGATTTATAAAAAAGTTCTAGTTAATATACTTTGTCGAAGATAAAATCTAGATGTGATGGGTAAAGAACAAGGGATAATGTTTGAGAATAAATATTCACAATATAAAATATATATTTCCTTGTTATAGAGAGTCGCCCACGATTATACTGTTACTAAAAATAACACTATCCGAAGAAAAGATGTTTGGTGAATCGTCCTAAATTAGTTTTTTTAGAGCAAACTACAGTGTAGGCGGATATTTAAAAACTTATTTCAAATCAAAATTCATTCAAGAAAGACTTATTCCTCATTATAAAATGTGTTCAAAAAAATAATAATATATGCAAAAACTTTCAAAAGACATTCTTCTAGGCGAAATATGTTTCCTCTATAAAAGTTTCTAAGAAGTATAGTTAAGCCTTGAAAGAAATTTTATTACAGTAGGTTTCTGAGATGAAATTGTTTATTTCATATCTTTATTTAAAATAAAATAAAAATGAATTGTACTAAAAGATAATAATCAGAGAGAAATTTCTTTTTTTATTTTCGTTTTTAAAGGTGAAAATGGGACATATAGCTAGCTATGAGTTTGAGACTATTTTTTTTTTTTTTTTTTTTTTTTTTTTTTTTTGATTTTGTTAAATTATCTTGTAAAGAGTTTTTTGTTCAGAAATATATTTGAACATAGACTTCAATTCTATTAAGGCATGTTTTCGTATAAAAAATCGTTTGGAAAGAGCCTTTCTGGAAACTTTTGGTTCAGAAAAATCTTTGAAAATAAATTTTTAGTGAAGAAAGATCTGAGAGAATTTTTTCCAGCAAAGAATATATGCAAAAATTTTCATACGGGAAAGTGACTGAGAAAGATTTCAGTAGAAAAAAATTCTAGGTGAATGACATCACTAAGAAAATGATTCGAAAAGGGACTTACTGTCAAACGTGGCTTAGAAAATCTTAGGAAAGTATTAGAAAACAAAATATAGGCGCATATGAAAAAACTTTTCATTTGGAAAATTATCTTATGATAAACTTTCATAGAAAAAAGAAAATAACATACTATAGGTATAAAGTAAGAGGTGTCACATACTGTAGTATATTAGTGTAATTTCTCTAAGTGTATATACTAGGAAGATTATCAAAACCACTCCCAGAACATTCAAGTATGAAATATGTATGTAATCTCTTTCCCTCTTTATCTGTAAATAAGACTTTTCTAGAATTATGTTTACGACAGTAAGTTATGTTTGTTCCTCTCACTCCCATTATATAGTCTATTGCTATCTCCCTTTCACTTGTTATGTAAATAAGAACATTTTAGAATTAAGTCTATGATAAACAACACTATTCTGTAAATATGTTTGCCTTTGTTGCACCCATTATGTAAATATGTGTTCTCTCTGAAATATTGTAGCATTTTCTAGAATAAGTCGTTTTAGTATAAATAGAGCTACAAAGTTCCATGGAATTAATAAAGTTGATGTGGAAATACGTTCCACGATACCAAAATACCAAATAATTTGAAAAGATCTCAGAAAAAATATGAATAGGAGAAGTTTCTTAGGAAAACTTTTCGTTTAGCAATAGAACATTTTTGCATAAAAAATTATCTAGAAAGAATCTTTCCAGGAAGATGTTCTCATGTTCTCATTATGTAAAGTTTATGTCATATCAAACACTTTCTGGAAAAGAGTACGTAAAGAAAAATGTCTCATACAAGGTAATCTAGGACGAAATTCATGATAAGGAAAATTTAGAAAACATTTGCCTCGATTTTAGAACAGTATCTATAGAGTAAGTTCTTAAATAAAAAAAGTGACTGTGGACAAACATTGACAAATGAATGATTGGAAAATTTCAAATTCTGCAAAGAATATATATATAGAAAAAATTTATTCATGAAAAAGTTTTCGCAGAAATAAATTATACGAACACAAAATGTCACACTTAAAAACAAATACATGGACTGAATATCCTCCTAATGTAAGAAACCTAAAAGGAAAATTATCAATAAAACAAAATTAATTACAAAAACAAGATCTCGGAAGATAGAAAGAAATTTTCCACAGAAAATACTCTGCAAAATAGCCTTTCGGATGTAAAATCGTCTAAAAAAAGTATTTTCTGTAGAAAACAGAATAAACTTTTGGTGCTGAAATGTGAGAATAAAAGTTAATCCATTTTTCAGTGGAAAATATTTGAGAAGATAACATTTCAATGCATTACAAAATTCTACACCTTTGCAGGAAAATCAAAATTGCGTCTAAAAAATGGGAGATTAGAGTTGGAGTTTGACATCCTTTTAAAGCTCTCGCTAAAAATATCACCCACACTTAACAAATCAGCAAACGTTGATGCTAGACTTGCATACAACTTTAAGCGTGAGATTTTAAAAGATGCCAGTTTATACGCCTCATTAAACCAATAAACGGTAAATTTGTAGGGAATAACAATTTATTAAAATTTCATAATTTTAAATTTAATTGCTACTGTTTAATTTAAATCAAGTATTGCGTTTTACTAAATAGAGTCTGAAAATAATCAATTTATAAACTAAAAAATTGTGTGTTAGCAACAAAAAGTTTATATTATATATTTATATAAAAAATAACACAGCATTCACACCGTTAATGTTTTAAGTTTGAAAGTCAGCTGTCCTTTCTCTAACGTAAAAACGTAGATATGGTCGGTGTGTCAACGGAACGGTGTGAAACGAACTGAACCAAACTGAGACGTAAAACAGAAACAAGACAAATTGTAAATATCACAACTCAACTCAAATAAGGTTAATTCACGATCGCGAATTGCGACTTTTTGTTACAATTATTACAATTTCAATTCAAAGCTACTGGAAAGACAATCACCTCTGCGTTTGTGATAGCGTGGCTTACGCCATCCGAGCGAAAAACGACGCATTCGCTTCAATATCTTGCCAAACATGTGCTCGCTATCGCTCAGACGCGAGCGGCTGCGACTGCGACTACGACTACTGGCGCCGTCACTGATATCGCCGCCGCCGCCATCGTCACTATGAATGCCGCTACTGCCGTAGATGCCGGCTGGGTAATGGTGGGGCCTCAAACGATTGCCCATAAACTGGGAGTATTCCTTGAGCACTTCTTCGTCATCGTCTTCATCGCCGCCATCGACCAGGTCATCGTTGCGTCTGTGGCGGGAATATGTGTCGAAGTTATCGTCGTACGCCTGGTAATTACCGTCTTCGTCCTGGATGGTGATCTCAATGTTCTGATACATGGTATCTAAGCTATAGTTGCTGTGGGCGTTCTTCGCACCCGATTTGATGGCCGAGGCATTGAAGCGCTTCGAGCGTCTTCGTTGGAAAAATCGGGCGTACTTTTTATACCTGGTCGAGGGACTCTGCGGGTGCACCTTGACACCAGGTTCCTGGAAAGATTTACTACGTCCCACCGGCGACAGAGGTTGGGGCGCGGAGGCGGGGTGGGTCGCACGCGGCACTGGCGATGCCGACGAACAGTCACTGGAATTAGGCGAACTTGTGGGAACGCCCTTCACCAGAACCTTGGGTGGGCTCTGTGTGGATTTGGCTGCAGTCTTTTGTTTCGTACTCTCGAGCGCACCTAAGGCAGTGTGGACCGCTGGCCGCTTAGGCTTGCCGTGGCTCAGGGCGGACAGCTGGAGGTTGTGCGCATTCTTATGTCTATCTAAGCTAATACGTTTCTCTATGGACGTGTTACTATTACTACTGTTACAACTTAAATTACTCAGCGGATTCATACTAGAATCAATATCATCGGTGGTGGTCTGTTCGCCACCCGTGTCCGAAGTTTCATAGAAACCTTCTTGGTGGGTCGATTCTCCCTCAGCGTCGCCATGGTAGTCGACGTCACTGCCCGTGCCGGGAGTTGTGCGCTGGCCGCCGCGGCCACTGCTGCAATCGCTTAGTATCTCTGTTTTCCCAGCGCCGCTATCTTTGGATTTTTTCCTTTGGTCGACGTCACAGCGATCGTAATCGTCGCTCATGTCGCCGCCGCTAACATCACAAACGCCTCCGTCCTCGTCGTCTTCATCGGTGTTGGATGAAAGATGTTTGCGGCTACCGCCAACGTAAGGCATCTTACGTACAATATTCGTATAAAATAAATGCAAAGACGACGATGTGGAGGGAGATTTTTCAATATTCGTTTGGCACTTTTTGCGCAACGCCTTTGGAACTTCCTTCTTCGTGTGTCTCTCGGGCGACGCCGCCTTAATCGCTTGATCCTTTTGCTCTCCACATAGATCTCCGGCGTCACCAACCTTGTTGTCATCATTGCCTTCCTCAACATCATGGTCGCCACGTCCTCTTCTTCCGTCACCAAGAATTTGCGTAGAGGTGGCCATTTCATCGGCTGTAAATTGTGGCACCGGCGAGGGCGCATACGATGAGGGTGAAGAGGAAAGAAGAAAAGTTTGTTTTGATTGTTCTAAACGTTGTCTTTGTACTAGCAATATTTCCCTTAAACTTAGGTTATCGGAATTGTCGCAACGCCCACTGGGGATGTCTATGGCGGCAGTTGGTGTTGCACCAAGCGGCGGTGATGTTGCTATCGCCGCTGCAGTTTCACCGATATCGATATCATTTGGTTCGTATTCTTCTACTCACACATTCATATGTCAAACATTTTCATTAAGAAGTTCATAGTTGAAAGCAAAAATTATACAAAAAATAAACGAAAAATGTTATAACAAAACCCAAAAGAATAAAAATTAACAAGATTATAAGTTAAACAAATTGAAGAAAAGAAAGTATGATATAACAATCAGAACGGAAGACCTGTGATTTTGTAATGCAGATCTTTCATTATTAAACAGAACTTGTATTTATTTTAGCTAATGTTTGCTTTGTTTTTGTTAAACTTTTTACCTTTCACAGACCTTTTTACCACAAATTTTTGATTTTTAAATGCTTCTGAGTCTACGAACAAAATTAGAAACCACCAATTCGAAATCATTGCAAAAATATCGTTAATGTGAGTGTTGGAGTATTGCTAGGTGGGCCTAAAAGGCTCATAGACTGCGGCACAGCTACATTCAATTGGTGGTACACTGAATCTCTAATTATAAAACCAATTTATTTAAATAAAAAAAGGGTGCAGTTTCCATGGTCCTCCCTTAAAGTATGATATCTCCTAAACTATAAGCCACTGACAAAGAACATTTTGTAAATTTTCCTCAGCGATTTTATGAATGCTAAAAATTTTAACAAAATCGAAACAAAATATCTGCAGAAGTTTTGTTTCGCGATCATCAGTCATGAGTATGAGCGGGGTCTTTTGCAATTTTGTTAAAAATTTAGACGTTAAGTTTTTTTAACAAAAGACATAATTTTGAATGTGTTTTATACCACACAATAATTCAATAATGTAAAATGTGTTTTCTATTAAAAAAAAATTGCCTGACATCCGAAAAATGAGATATGGAAGAGCCTCTCACATTCATTATTTTCTGTTTTTAGACTCACTCAACGGAATCAATCACAGTTTAACGGCGATTACTCTGCTATTCGAAATGTTCATCAGACGCATCTAGGTAAATTGTTATATCGGGCCCGAACCCACAATCTATGCAAGATGACACGGCAAATCCTACGTTTTTCAATAGAAAATTTTTTTTTAACTGTCATTGTTTAAGCGATGTAATCTCTTATTCATGTTTAAACAATGTATTGTCTGCTCAAAAATATGTGGAACAATTCACTGATTTAGGATGTTCAAACTCTTTTTTTTTTAAATGCTTTTACATAGCGAGTTAAGTCAAAACCGGTATAGAAATTTCAGTCAGATTAACTGGCTTACACGCAACAAACTTTTGCTTCAGGGGAAAAGTGTGAGAGGTGGCAAGATGAGGCGTGGTAGGTCGCTAGATTCTTATTAAAAGATATTCCGCACAACCAAGGAAACAAAATTATAACTTTCTGGTGCCCCACTGATTTTCACTTGTAAGAGAAAGAACAAAAAATTTTGCTAAATCAGCCAATTTGTATATTTGGTATCCCAAGGGATGTGGAAATTCATCCTATTTTTATCCGCAGAACAATTATACGATTTACGAGGTGTGTTAAACAAAAAAGATGAATTTTCAAATTTCGCGGGCTATCTACGTAGATTCAACTTTCGATTATTATATTTTTTATGTTGGTACACTCGTCTCGAAGATATGCTGATGGTTTTATCCAAATAACACGTTTAGTTTGTTTGTGAGAGGCATAACTAAGACAAGTATTTGGAGTATTCAACGATTTTCTGCTATCGAAAAAAATGGGTCAAAGAAGTTGCATCAAGTTTTGTGCAAAAATGGAATTAAGTGCTCGAAAACACTTGAAATGTTGACAGTGGCATACGGTAAGAGTGCTCTGAGTCAAAAAAAAAAGTGTCACAAGCTTTTCACAGAAAGACGAGAAGATGTGAATGGCGACGCTCGCTCTGGATGTCCCAGCACATCAAAAATCGATGAAAATGTTGAGAAAGTGAAGAAAATTGTTCTGCAGAATAGTTGAATCACAATTAGAGAAGTTACTTAGGGTGTCGGCATAGCGGTTGCCCCATGCCATGCAATCTTTACGGAAATTTTGGGCATGAAGCGTGTGGCGGCGAAGTTCGTTCCAAAATTGCTGAATTTTGACCAAAAACAACGTCGCTTGAGCATCGCTCAGGAATTGTTGAATGGCGTCAACGATGATCCAGATTTGCTTAAAAGGGTCTTAACTGGTGACGAATCATGGGCATATGGTTATGACATTGAAACCAAAGCCAAATCGTCCGAATGGAAGAGTCCAGGGGAGCCAAGACCAAAAAAGCACGCCAAGTTCGATCAAATGTCAAGGTTTCGCCCACCGCTTTACTCGATTACCATTGCGTAGCACATCAGGAGTTCTTACCACAAGGTCGTACGGTAAATAAGGGGTGTTACCTTGAAGTTACGCATCGTTTGCGTGAAGCAATACGAAAAAAACACCCGGAATTGTGGAAAAAAAAAATTCATGGATTTTTCATCATGATGATGCACCTGCCCACTAATCTTGGCTTCTGGGAGATTATTTGGCCGTTATCATGCCTCAGCCCACGTATTCAACAGATTTGCGCCCCTGCGACTTTTTCCTGTTCTCAACATTGAAGAGATCCATAAAAGGACGGCGTTTTGCGACGATTGAAGAGATAAAAACCGAATCACCGAACGCGCAAAACACTTGTCTTATTTATGCCTCTCACAAAAAAACTAAACACGCTTTATGGATAACATTATATCAACATATCTTCGAGACGAGTGTACCAACATAAAAATAATAAAAAAAAACACTCGTATATTGAATTTGCTGCAATTTAATGAAATATTGAGCACAGTTAATACCCTTCACTGAATTAGATGAATTACCAACCATGAAATTGTAAAAACTCCTAATTTTTTACGTCCATGTGGCAACTCAATGAGGCATGGAGATCTCATGGTTAAAAGTAGCGATAAATTCGCTCTCTTTTTGTTTTAACCGCCAACGGGACCGCTGCGCAATCCGCCTTCAACGAAAAATAAAATCTTTTAATGTAGGTTAACAAATCTCTTGTTTTCATCTTCTCACACACGAACTGCCCCGTAAGTTTTCCAATCCCACAAAGAACCTGAGTTCTTCCCAAAAACCTTAAAATTGTTTGTGGAACCTAAGCTCCAACTAAAATCTTCAGATTACAAAATCTGTCAAATTTACATTTACCAATATGAATCTTGCAATATGTAGGTGAATGTATTTAATCTATGTGGAAGTTACGAAGAAAGGCGTGGTTATCCGGTCAATTTTTTTTTTCAATTTTACGATGCATTATCGAATTGCCAAAAATTTAATAAAAAGAAATTGAATTTCGATGAATCGGCCAATTTGTATGGAAGGTACCAGAAGCAAACTTTGGCAAACGTAAGAGATATGAATCTAAGAATATATGGACTAAATGGACCAGTGGTATGGGAGGCACCAGAGGTGGCGCGGCTATTCCGTCGATGTTTTAAAATTCAGCCGAGCAATATGGACCAATGCAATGGACAAAAAGTTAATATACAACAGTTTATAAATTTGAAGTTGCAGAGGAAAAACTAAATATCGAAAACTTGGACAATTTGTGTGGAAGGTACGAGAAGGGTAGGTGAATATAGACGATTATCAATCCCCGGCAACGATCTGGCAAAATATTTCATAAAGATTTAGGACAGTTATCGTGTCCACCAACCAGCCAATCAGGCAGAGCGATATCGCTCAATCGATTTAAAAAGTCATGATACACATTTTATTGAATGTGCTCAGTACCTTAGACGTTTCCATCTGGGTGTTAAATTTCTAACCGTTTTGAAATGATTTACAGCTTTATTCCTTCGGCTGAAGGTATAAATATTCAATTTCCCAGAGTATTTTCATATTGTTTCAACCATTTAAGAAATACACAAACGACAAACCGCTGTTATTAGTGTAAATCGATCATTCGATATCCATCATTGGAATCAGAATGTGGTTCCAGGCATTTATTGTGTTAGTTTCAAAAGGACAAACAATCAGAAAATAAGAAACCGGATACTTGTTTTCACCACAAATAGTTTGAAGTTTCTGTATATGGATTCATTTCTTAAAAAATATACTCAGTATATTTCGGTCAAAAGATAGGATTGGACTTATTTTTGACATTGATTAACAAGACAAGAGTTCTTCGATGACCTCAATTTTTTATATAGGGATGAAGCACCTTCCCATAGTACTATACAAAAATTGGTGTAGCGGTTAACACTTAATTTAACAAAATTGCATATTTTGATAGCAAACACACACTATTGTAATGAAAGATCTGCAAAATAAAAATAATTATCAAAAAAAAAATTTAGAATAATTCGTAACAAAAGAGAAAATGGAGAATCGAATAAAAATAATTAAATCTCATAAATGTATCGATCTGAATATTGTGCTGGTAATGAATTTTGAATCGGAATTGAATTTTGGAATATGAATTATATGAATGGCTTGAAACGAAGGATGTAAGATGATGTGGGGGTGTATTAACAATTTCATTGTGAAGGGAATATTCTTACACGAATGGGAATGCAATGCATGTGAAATGATGTGAATTTGTATTTTGTCACTTCCGTGACGGGAAGGTTGGGTCGATAGGAAAAGAACAATGAAAATTAACATATGAACGCACACACACACACACACAAACACACGCATACATACGAGTAGATGGAGAGACATCACAACGGAAAGGAAAGTGTGGAATTGCAGTTTTGAAACGTCCATGAATCAATGGAGGGGGATTATGGTTGAACAGTGTGTGTGTTATATGAAATATTATCGAAATATTTAATAAATATTCAAGTACTTCCAAATTCACAAATTATTACAACATCATCAGATTGAGTTTAAACATCGACAACATTCCCTATGTGGAGAAGGCTCTTGCTTTAGATATTTCCAATTTTGGTACTTACGGCATGAATAATCACGAACTAAATTCGATTCGGATTCGGTTTTCCGAACACCCATAATTTCTTTAATTGGCACCTCGGTACGTGGTATTGAAACACAATGCGGAGGTAAATAGATCGGTTGTAAACAACCGAATGTACATTCGGTTGGCAGGTACATGCGACATCCAGCGTGTGTGGTCAGACCACACCATTCGCAACGATAACCTAAACGAACGGATTGTATGAAAGAGAAAGAGAGTGAGAGAGCGAAGAGATAAATTTTACAAATTTCAACATCCTTTGCAATGTAGAAAAAATACTTACCTGTTAGACATTCGGATGACCAACAAGTCTTTTTGCAATAAACACATTTAGAATTTGATGGTAGATTGCCTTCTCGCCAATGATGCTAGAAAAATATGAACATTTTAAATTAGCCAAATATTATAGGGATAAGGAAGACAAAAGTGATGTAATCGATGTCATAATCCGAAAAATGGAATTTTAGTTTAATCACAATTACGATTGGTCGGACTGAATCTATATTACGATAACTTTAAACAGTTAGGAACCTCAATTTTCTTCGTATGGCGCTTGATGTTGTGATATAATGCGCCCAATGGGTCAATTCTAATAAGCAGAACAGGCGATGCGGTATCAACCGAAAGGGCAGCGCCTAATGTGAGCTACGAAACTACCTGTTAATTGTGCATGTCACGTGCCGTCTTTTACCTAACAGTAAATTTGGATCAGTATTTGAAGGCATACGCCTGGAATATCGGGGCTCTGTACAGGGAAAGTGCATCTATATGGCTGCTGGATGTCCTCGATAAATATATGGCCGAGATCTCCAAGAAGGCAAGCTCGCACTCGGCATATGAAATATACTGCCTTGTATAATTGTTACGCGGAAAAGCTTAAATTCTAACGTGGATTTTTAGATGTCTCTCCATTTATTCCTCTAGTAACGCGCCCGCAGGCAAAAATGTATCTTGTCGGGCTGATGTCTGTGCACGCTCGATGGAAGACAAAGATTCATTGATGGAAATTCATTCATTCATTTCATGACTGCCTATATGAAATATACAATCAATGCTCTTGCCATAACGTTAAAACTGCTCTGGTAGATTTTACTGCTAAGAGAAAAGTGGAGAACTATCGAGAAATTCGGCTATCAACAACATTTCCAATGATGGAATGCAATTGCTTAAGTTGGCCGCAAAGGAAAAATAGCAATATGTCCAACGAAGTTTCAATTTGACTATACCCAACACATGTTAATCGATGAAAGGTAAACTTCCAGTTTTATGGATGGTCCGAGATGCTTACGTATATCAATGAACAGGATATGGGAAAGCTTCTCGCATTCAGTGTGCTTACCTGCGCTCTATTCTTAGACTTATTGAACAGGATCTACTGCATAACAGCATCAGCTTGAAAAGCTTTTACTAGATTTATCAAATACTCAACTACTTGATGTGTTAGTTCGACACAACAAGGTGGTTGCCGCTCGAATAGAAAGCATATCATATTTTTTAGTTGATACGTTTTTCTCTAGAATGAACCATATAAAAAAAATTCGCTGAGTTTGAGCAGAGGGAATACAATGACCATTGTTATGAAGAAATGGAGACTGGTACTTTTTCTTGTAAGAAAAAATGTTGAGTTTCACGGTCTTTATGCGATGGTGCCGAGTCTTGTTGGTTTCTACCAAATAGTTTACGTAGCCAAAGCAACAAAGCATCATAAAGGAACGCAAGATTTAAATTTGGCGCCATTCGAAGTGTCATTGTTTGACATGTTCACATGTTGTTATTGTTTGCTAGTAGAAGGTACGAGGTTAGTAAAAATGGAGCGCCACACGAATGAACAACGCATTCTCATTGTGAAATTGTTTTCCCAAAATGGTAGAAGTTTTGCGGTTACAGTTCGCAAATTGCGATCAATTTGGGGTCACAATAATGCTCCAAAAGAGTCAACTGTAAAGAGATTAATGGATAATTTTGCCAAAACTGGGTATGTTAGCGATGTAAAGAGAACAACGCACCTTCGACCAGGTCGATCGACCGAAAATGTCCCAGCTCATAATGCTGCTCAAACTTCATTCACCTCAATTCGACACCGAGCTCAGCAAATTGGTGTCTCCAATCCACCATGTAGCGAATTTTGACGAAAGATTTGCATCTTCATGCATACAAAGTTCAATTGACTCAGGAACTGAAGCCAGCTGACCATGGACAGCGAAGGGAGTTTGTTAATTGGGTATTGCAGAGACAACATGAAAATTCTGATTTTGACGTGACAGTGACGAGGCCCATTTCCATCTTGATGGCTTCGTCAATAGGCAGAATTGTCGCATTTGGGGTGAGGAAAATCCTCGAGTGATTCACGAGAAGCAAATGCATCCCCAACGTGTCACTGTGTGGTGTGTATTTTGGGCTGGACAAATTATTGGACCTTTTTTTTATGAAAATGAGGCATGTTGAGCGCAAACAGTCAATGGTGTTCGGTATCGTGAAATGATAACCAGGTTTTTCGTGCCTAGAATTGAGGAAATGAATGTGGAAGGCATGTGGTTTCAACAAGACAGCGCCACATGTCATACAGCCAAAGAAACAATTCAATTGCTGCATCAGTCATTTAAATCTTGTGTTCTTGTTGGGACACTCTTTATAAAATATTTTCACGGTAAATTCCGTAGAGGAATTTGCTGGTCTTTTCCATACACGATAATGTTTATTTAAATATTGTTGAGCCGTAAAAACTTTTTCATCAGAAAAGCCTAATTTTTAAACTCTGCACCAAAGTGCAAGTGTTTTGGCACCTTAGATCTTGCAAAGTGAACTGCTTTTGATGCAGGTTTTAAATCTAACACTCTTTGCATTTTGTAGCGGTTCCATTGTAATTCATTTTTTAATAAGCGCCTCATGCTATGAACAGACACATTGTAATTTTTCACCATTATTATTACGTTGAGTTTTAGATTTCAACTTCCAAACCATTTCTGGCGATGTTGTTGTTTTCGGACGTCCATCTCCATCACGTTTTTTGATACTACCGGTATCATTATATCATATATTGGGATTTAAAACAACGATGATATGCACAATAGTCACATGTACCAACTATCTTGTCACGGCCAGTTCTAACGTAAATCTGGACAGACACTTTCCTCTGTCTGAGGCACGCACAGGATAGAGTATAATAAATAAAGTACATAACGAAACGCAAAATAATGGTAGGCAGCGCAAAGTTGCATACACTAGAGGTAGCGACAGGACTATTGCAACAAAAACCGGTACAAAGTGGCATCACTCTGTGTACTGTATGGTATCTGCCTCAAGAACTGCATTTTAATATGAAAAACCGCGCTCAACCAATTCCTGGTACCATGAGATATATCACATATGGGCCGAGGTAAAAGAAACCTTGGCTTCTATGACAACGCTACAGTAAATATCAAGGGAAAAACATAATAAGGCGTAAGGAGAATGAGACCATCTTTCCAAATCGAAGAAACCTTTGGAGAAAGGGAGGTAGAGCAAGGAAATTGAAAGATACAAGGATAGGCTTGAAGCCTGAAAAGGGTAAAAAAAATTAAAGTTGTACATAAAGGTATGCGGGTGCCTTCTTGTAAGGACAATAACGGAATTCTAGTCACACATATGTAGAGTGTCCTGTAGATATGAAACGAGTGCTTTTACAAGTTGTTACCTTCGGAAGACAGCACAAATTAGGAAGTCATGACAACGATGCAGCAAGTAACACCGTGCGTTGAAAGGGAAAGCCACAAGGAGAATAACATTCAAAGAGAATAACATCCTTTTGAATGGAAAAAACATTTGTAGAAAGAATAGGAGAGTGAAGATATAGATACAAGGACAGGCCTAAATAGTAAAACGTCTACCTAAATGTCTAAAGATAAAAATTTTAACTAAAGGTACAAAGCTGCTTTTTCGTAAGGATAACGGCAGAATTGTAGTCACAGATACGCAAAGTGTGCTGTAGACATGAAGATAGCGTTTTTAAGAGTTATTATTTACGAAAGCCAGCACAAGTTAAGAAAGCATGCCGGTTATCGATGATAGCAAACCATAACTATCAGTAAGATGAAAACAGGCCATATTACCAGAACCCTGGTTTAAAATCAACGAAGTAATAGGAGCCAATAGATCTGCGGAAAAGTTATTTAAATCCAAAGATCATAAATAACAATGGGGATGCTTCGATTACTAAAGGCTATACTCGGACATATTATTGCTACATTAGTATTATACTCATCACATAAAAATTACTACCAGATATTTGATGTAGAAAAGAGAAGTCTCTTTTATCCATCCTCCAAGCCTTATCGGTATGATTTTACAACAAACAAAAAAAAACAGTTTTTTACTCACGAACATTATATTAGAGAGCTTCCCACATTCAGTGAGCTTACACCCAACTCAAATTTTAAAAGGGAAAAGGATTTGGTGTTTAATGACAAATCCCAATAGCAGCTTCAGTAGTTTTAACTAGACTTGCCAATCGCTCTACTACACGGAGTGTTTATCGCCACATCAAAGTGGCTGCCATCCAAAAAGAAATAGATGTTTGTAGAACTCACTTGTATATCCATTTAGTGGCTTCAAAACAGACGGTCTGGCAAGGCTGTAAGCTGTTAAATACCTGTCATCTGAAATGTTATTTACTTAGCGAAATGTTTGCCATTTACGAATATGGATCGTTTATGAAGAATAAAAAGTTGTTAAAACTTACTACAAAAGTGGTGATTCAAACGTGGTTCAACACAATCGATTTTGCCTTTATTGCATGAGAAGCTCCCAGAAAGCATAATTTTGGCGACGTCAATTGGCACCTAGATCATGTGATGTGATGCCGTTAGACTTTCTGTGGGGTTATGTCAAAGACTGTATTCACGAGGATAATCTTCAAACGTACCGCCCGAAATGTGCAAAAATGTGGTCAAAAACTATCTCAAAAGGATCTACTGCTGCAACCAATCCAGAGACAGTCATTTAAATGACATTATATGTCATACTGGCAAGGTCCATGTATTATAATGAAACAAAAGTTTCATGAAAATCATAGCTATATGCGTGATTTTTTTCACTTCACTTTTGAAACCGAAAATGGATAAACCTGTATAATCGATTTAAACGAAATTTGATTATTTAATTAGCAATTAAGGTTTGTTAACGTTCTTAAGTCCCCAGATTTTGTCTTTTTGCATGTTGTTAATATATTTTTCTCTATTTAATAATGCGATGAGACTGCAGCTGGTACAAAGGTATTGAAATATTAGTTTTTCTACACAAAAAATAAAATATTTCAAAACTTTTGCAAGCTATTTCACAAGAAAATGAAAAAGATTTTGCCCTCTTACTGCGCATAGTGGTGGGGGTTTTCTACAATTTTGAGGTTCTTTAATCTATTTGCAATAACTTTTCGTTATCACATTATTGTCCTGCCAGTTGATTGCTAATGTATCAATTTTAGTAGAAAATACGAATTATATTAAGGTTGTTTATTGGTTAAATATATTGCAATAACATAGAATAAAAAAGTCAACTATAGTTTAAAAACAATTATGTAAAAAGCCAGAAAAAAAAGTTAAAGTTAAATCTAAATTTATACCGCTAAACAGGTTCACAAAATTCTAAATTTATTGGGGGAAAAGATACCTTGGCCACACTGCCTTGGACGCAACTTTTAAATAAGCCAGTCCCTTCATTACAAATGGTTAGAAATCATTATAGAAACAACTCAGAACTAATCACACCTGTTGCTAAGTGGGCCGGAAGCTTAAACCTTTTCTGAGTACGGCAATAAAATGATGATAATAATATAGATTTCCTTCCAAAAACAATTAAGATATTCATGTTTTAAATTTTTATAAACTTACTTGATGTTTAACATTTAGCAACTCCTTGCCGGGTACATAGGTGGCGTTTTCTGTACAATCGGGTACAGCAAAATCTTGGCACTCGAGATGCGCATAATATTCACAGACTGTTAGTTGCACACATGCACAAATAAATACAGATGAAAAATTGTGTTGAAATTTTAAATTTCCATATCAGATATTTCTGGACTTACCTATGCAATGTACAGCCGGTGTTTCATCTAAACGTTTGCGACAAACTGTACAAAATTTCTTCTTATGTTGTGTTGGTTCTGACCAACAATGCGCAACAGGATTCTGTAATTTAAAACGGAAATTGTTAGATAAATTACCTGATTTAACTAAAGTGCTTTGGAAGAGGATAGCAATTAGGAATGAGAGGAGGATGTGCATACTTTACTTACCTTAATTATACATGGCGCTATGCCAGAACAAGGAGTTACAACATTTGTGACACATCGTTCGTGTATAATGAAATTACACACTGCAAAGAGAAAGAGAAAAAATGAAAAATGATAAAAATTAATTATATAAAATTATTATCATTTTATTATTAAGGGGTGGCTAGATAATTATGCTAATATTGCTGTTAGCGAATGTGGAATTGCGGGATATGACTACTGTAAAGAGTAAATCACACCAAATAATGACATTAACAATTTGGTTTTATTATTTCCTCTATACTTTCTGTTAATACTTAAAACACTATGTCTATTCTGCTATATTAGCCAATATTAAGTTCTTAATTTCATATTTTGTTTTCTCAATATATAAGGCGTGGCGTTCGAAGTGTTACCAATTTCACGCTGCTGTAGTAATCAAACGGCTAATGAAGGGGCGCTCATTTTTTGACAAGCGTAAGTCTGGCATGTTGTTTACAAGCCTACGGAATCATAACGCAATAACAAAAAAGTTATCGAAATGGAATTCTGTTACAACAGTGTTACTGCTTTGTATTTGGCTGCAAAATTGCAGCCATTGTCAATGAGTTACGACATTTACGTTTGAAGAAGAGGTTTGCGTATCGGAGCATTACATGTTACAGCAGTATTAAGAAACGCCAAGGAGGTGGATATCCAAAGACATCAATGTCGCCAGAAGTGTTTCGAAAGATGAGGGCCAGAATTCAACGTAATTCATGGCAAAGACTAGTTCAATTGGCGAAAATTTTCAATGTGTCTGCACGTAGCATGGGGCGCACATTGAATTACGTTTAAAATCTTACAAAATATAGGGTTATCCATTTTTGGGTTTCAAGTAGAGTTAAAGAGAACGCACATAAAGCTATTACTTCGATGAAACTTCTATTTTATTATAATGCTTGGACCTTCCTAGTAGGTACGAAACATAGTGTCATTTAAATGACCGCCTCTGGATTATGATCTTGGTGGTCACTTGACGTTGCCAATACGTGAAATTACGCTTTCTGGCAACTTCTCGTGCAATAAAGTTAAAATCACTCGTATTTTGTGGCTCGTGGCACCGTCTTGTTGAAACCACATGTCTTCCAGTTCA
This sequence comes from Philornis downsi, assembly GCA_019455685.1. Classification (NCBI taxonomy): domain Eukaryota; kingdom Metazoa; phylum Arthropoda; class Insecta; order Diptera; family Muscidae; genus Philornis; species Philornis downsi. Next base: position 19,147 of record JAHXMU010000462.1, on the reverse strand, counting down.
TAATCTGCAATTGCAGGTTATCATACGGTCATAGCGCTCTGACCAGCATCATTTACGAGAAAATACGTCACAATGACACCTCCAGACTCTAATGCGCACCAAACACTCACTTTTTCCGGATGCAATGGCTTTGCCACAATCACTTCTGGGTTCTCCGAGCCCTTATGCGTCAATTTTGCTTATTGATGTAACCACCGAGTGAGAAATGAGCTTTATCGCTGAAGAAAATTTTGAATCACCACTTTTGTTGTAAGTTTTAACAATTTTTACGCGTTCTTTGGTTATTAAACGATCCATATTCGTAAATGGCAAACCATTCGCTAAATAAATAACATCTCAGATGACAGCTGCTTAACAGCTGACAGCCCTGCCAGACTGGAGTATTTAAAACCACTAAACGGATAATCCTGTGCAAAAAGTACAAAATTTAGCACCTGCACAAGTCATAGCTATTACAACATTTGCAGTTTGGTGTCGAGCTTGAAAATTTGGTCTTTTGTAATGAAAACAATTTTGCGGTTCAGCACTATAATTAGAGTGCGAATAAAAAAAAACAATTTAGACCAGTGAGTTGCTCGGCGAAAGCAAGCGCCTACATTAGTGATGTATCTAAATTGTTGAAGTATATACAGAATGTGAGTTATTTTGGTTCAAGTCCATGCCATTTATTATTTACGAGTATCGAAAGTAAAACTTTGCCATAGTGTAATCATTAATTTTGTAAACACCTTTAGTTCATGTTAAACCGAGAGAACTCAGTGTAATTTAATCTATTGCATGAAATCTATACGACATAATGGACAACACTTTAAAATGAAAAACCCTTAAAATACACCTGATAAAAATACATCGGCCGAGTTCTATGGAATATTTATTACACGTTGACTATGATGGCAATGACAATAATGATGTTTGTTACAACAATAATGATATTTATATTTATTATGATAATGATGATGATAAAACAACTTCCGAGAATGTTCCTTTATAGTGCCAAAGGACATATGTATGTATGTATGCTTACATAGAACTTAAACGTAGCGTTTTCAAAACGTTTCCGTTACGAATTCAACTTAAACAAAAAAGTGAAAGCCTCTCTTGCCAAACATCATCAGTTTATGACAAAGACGAAAGGCAACAACATCATTTGGGGCTATGTAAACATTGGCCAGAAGCAACGAGGCAAAGCTCAACTATGCTAACATGAATGAGTTCACTCATGACGTCAGTAAAGAAATCGAAAAACATCAGGTCAGCGGCCTAGTTTCTACCAATGCATTTTACGGCAACAGCAAGGGCGATAATGGCAACAGCTGCTGCCATTACTGCTGCTGCATTCGCTGCTATTGCAATGACTACAACAAGAACATAACGACGAAACGATAACAAGACCGAGACCGAGACCGACAACTAAGTACAATTTGCACGAGTGAAATGAAGAACACAAACTCCTGTTTCATTTCATTTTGTTTCGTTTTACTTTTTCTTTTTTGTTCTTTTTTTTTTGCTGTTCTGATTTCACTTTTAGAGAATAGCGAGGACAAACGAAAGTAATATCAGTAAATGTAATAAATGTTCTCTGTATGTGTCTGAGCTTTAATATTTTAGCCATAATTTTAAGATTATGCATATTTAAATTTGCCACTTATTTTTATATTAAAGTTAACATATTATTTGTACATTAAAATGTACTTTGCTATCCATATCATTGTGAATGAACTCAAATTTGTAACATATGAAATTAACTGTTGCCGGAAGTTCTGTAATGAGAAAAAATCTATATATATAAAAGAATAACGTTACTGACTGACTGACTCAACATCGCCTAGCCCTAACCACTGGAGCTAGAAACTTGCAACTTGGCATGGAGGTCCATCCTCTAGCATAGACGCCCGCTAAGACGGGATTTTTGGAAAATCCTACGGGGAGGGGCAAAAAGGGGGAAAATCTCCCCCTTCAAAACGGCTTAAGCTAGAACCTTGAAATTTGGCATTTTCGTTCCTTTTATGACGTAGGCACGCGATAAGAAGCGAGTTTTGGAAATTCCTATGGGGAGGGGCAAAAAGGGGGAAAATCTCCCCCTTCCAAACGGCTTAAGCTAGAACCTTGAAATTTGGCATGTTGGTTCCTTTTATGACGTAGATGTTCGCTCAGACGGGATTTTCGGAAATTCCGATGGGGAGGGGCAAAAAGGGAAAAAGTCTACCCCTTGGCGGCTACCGCAAACTACTCATCCGATTTCAAAAATTCTTTCGCCAGTTGAATGCTACGTTATCATTGAGTGCTCCTGGTATGGTACTATTTGCAGTTTAGCCCAGAAACTTGCTAAATTAGCGAGTAAACGGGGGAAAGTTTCTCCTTGGCGTCCTGGCCTAACCGCTTATTATTGTTTGTTTATAGTTGTTTACTTTTATTTTGCATTTATTTCTTATTTGTCGTTTATCTACACTCTGTACTGAATATTACACTTTTGTTGCATACCTTTATTCATTTTCTGCTTTTCTCATGGGCAATTTTACGTGGCTTGCTCAAGAGTTAGTTCATCCAAAAATTTATATATCCTCACATCAGGTGGAAAAACTATCAATATTGTATACCAGGAGGTACTTCGCTGAAAAATTACGTGCTTTACAATTAATGTCTCCTGCTGCTATAATAGCTTTACCGCGAATGAGATAGCAACATATGAAACTGGCCGATATGTAAGCAGTTCAGAAGCCGTCTGGAGAATATTATCTTTCCCGATACATGAAAGATATCCTGCAAAACTACCGATAACGAAGTATCGGGCTTTTCAGCTAGTTACTTATAAAGCAGATCTCAACTGGCAAACACAACACGTTGCCTGAATAAACATCCTTTGAATTGCCAATAATTCTAAATTTCATCTTTTATTTATCGCCACTTGTAATTTCTTCACCATCAATGTGATTGCAAATTACAATTTCCAATTTTCAATCCTCTGGTAGAAACCAACTGTGAAATTGGTCCTCCTAACGGTCATCGCTACTGAATAAATCACAATACAGTCCAACATTTTAATTCTACAACTATGTATAACGAGAGAAGTATCAAATTGATTAGAGGACTCCCCGCTCCTACCCTTTTCTTCATATTAATCATCTCTATCAATCTATGACCACCTCTGTAAAATGTGTTTATAAGGTAACAAAGTTCATAGGGGACAATACACAGCAAAGAATTACAGCCAGAGGCCGGGGAGCAAGCTAATACTTCTCTCTTGCCAGCTCTCTTTATTCAATATCTCTATAATTTGGCATATTTTTGTTAATATTTTTTTGTAGATTGTAGTAAAGTAATTGCTAACATTTAAAAATAATCGCATCTGGTATTAAAAAATCTAAACAATCAAAGTTCCATGTTGTGAAAGAGAGCGTGAGCGTACAAATTTATGCTTTTGAATTAGCGTTCAGATTTAGCAAAATCCACTCCAGAGACAAATTTGGTCTCTATCTACAATTCTTCTCTGTGGACAATAACCAAAAAGAATTTACCCAAAAAAAAAAAAAAACAAAAATTCGCAAATTTTGAGCCAAAATAAACGAACTTGAATCGGGTAAAATTGGTCTCCACATGACGCCAAGTATCTCCTTACCTAAAGTAGATGAGCAATTTAATCGAGAAAGTTTGCGTACTTATTTTAAGTACGTACTATTTTCACGTGTACCCAGATCAAATGAAATTTGGTGAATTTAAGTTTCGCTTACTCAAGGAAAATATTCCGTACGATTTTTTTTAGGTTTCTTATTCAAATATTGATGTAATATAAGCTACAGAGGTACCTGTTACTGTCAATGCGTACAAAAGTTGAACAAAAACCAAAAACAAAATAATTTTTTAAAACAGATTTACTTACATATAGGAAAAACTATAGCAGGCTAATTACAAGAGAGAATTAGAAAATTTTAACGGTTTCTACAGCTCTCATAGTTTAAAATCTTAACATTTCAATTTGTACCAAAATCGTTGAAATATATTAAAATCTACCAAAACTAAAATAGAATTTCAGTCAGATGAACTGACTTACATTCATCTAGCATAATTTTGCGTTGCATGACTGTTGACTTAGTACGAAAGTTTGGTTACAGATACACAAAGCTAGTTCCATATAGAAACATAATTAATTAAATCAACCCAATTATCGATGATGGCATATTTAGCCCAATATCGAGATAAAACGAAATCAATAAAGTGTCGCTGGTGACAAATTAGTAATCAGCGTGCATCACACTCTTAAAAAATTTTGAATTAGTGAAAGTGATGTGTGTGTTTACAAAAAGTCGATTTTAATACATGTACCAACTACCGCTGTATTAGTACTATCGCTTATAACCACCGGTCATGGAGATACGCATAGATAAATTATTTCGCTCTAGAGTGAATTTCGCTAACTTCCAACATTCACTCAAGAGCGTAATTTTGTCCTCCCCCTCTAGCTTTCTTTCCCAACGTGAAACTTTAGCAGTTTAGCGAGATCATCTCACTCTCTTGGCGCTCTGATCATCCCTACTTTGGCTCCAGAGCGAAATAAATTATATTTTTGTAATACATATGTAATTAAACAATTTTATATGCGTATACATTGTCTTTGCCGGTCAAGACCAATGCTTATTCTCTCTGACATATTTGGACATTGTCGACGTAACTTTAGACCTCGTAAATCTACAACTGACCATATATTCAGACTACATCAAATACCAGAGAAGACTCAAGAAAAACAGATCGACGCATGCCACCCTTTCGTCAACTATAAGTCACTTTCACCAAGGCCAAGTTTGGTATTCCCAAAAAGCTTGTACATTTTTGTAGATATACGCTGGCAGACAAGAAGGAAGGCTTCAGCCTAAAAAAAATCTGAAAAATAGTCTTATTCAGCCAGTTTTCACCAAAATAGGATTCTATAAATCTGTTACAAACTAGTCGATTTATTGTAGGGAAAAGTGGTTAGCTTAAAATCGATGTTTTTGTTTTGAAAAAGTAGAAAAAAATGGCCGATTTAACTTACATTTATAGATTCATATCTTTCTTTCAATTCCACTAACATTAGCTAAATTTGGAATATATTATGCATTGGACAAAGTTGGGACTGGGAATACAAATGAACTCCATAACCGATTTATTCAATTTCTTCTGAAACTTGTTATTAAAACTGGGCATTTTGTCCGTATTACGTTGTAAAGCTTGACCGTCTATTTCAGATAACTTCTTTACAAATTAACCGATTTAGGAAAAATCCATGTTTCCTTCATAATATCTAAGGTTAATTTCCAAATTATAACTTTCATTATTGTGCTTTAATTCTGTGAGTTAATTTGTGTTGAGCACCAAATAATACTTAAAAGATTGCAAAAGATTTTTATCTTTGCAAAGTTGAATTTGGAACATTGATAGAAACTGTATATTAATTACTTAAGTAACGATCCTCTGTATTTCTTCATCAATTCAACGCACCTAGTTTTGACAATATTTCATAAGCCTGGTCCTTTCAACGCTTTATATTGATGCAATACAACCGTTTTATATTGATGCGCTTAACCCTGCCGCTATCGGTATATAGGGAAAATACAGTTCATTGTACATGCAATGCCGATACTCCCTGTTATACGATGATGCGTCCATATTTTCTTAGGTGGACACTGATTCCTCCACTAGTGTCATAACACCAGACAGCAAATCAGGTGAAAGCAACGTCTGGCACATTCGGATTTTTGTTTCCCGAGAGAAGGGAAATCGCTTGTTTAGCCTATGATGGAACCGAGTTGAATGAATTCATGCACCACTCCAAAGTTATAATTATCAACGTTCACACAGCGTAATAGATCTGTGTTTATTTAAATCAATAATTTTGTTTTGGCCACGTTTGCCACCAGATTCATTTTTGTTGATTCCTTCTCAATGTCGGAGAAGACTGCAGTAACATTTCACAGTTTGCCGTCAATAGTATCTGAATAATATATTTTATAATCATCCCAAACAACAGTTTGAAGAAGTCGCCTTGTTTAAATTCTCGCTGTACAATTCACTAAAATATTACCTATCTTTGCTCAAAATTTTGTGTGAGTCAATACCATTTCACAAAGACGTACAAGCTTTGCGAGTATTCCAAACTCGAACATGGCTTCATACAAGTGTTCCCGTATCGGAATGTTAAAGGCAACTTCGTAATTGGCCAAAAAATCATAAATGCTGATCTGTTTTTCTCAGGTCTTCTCCAGAACTTAAAGCCACACTGATATGGTTAAATCAGGTCAGCTAGAATAGACTGTACGCTTTTACATATCACACTCGACAGGACCTTATATGCTATGGGTAAAAGACTGTTGCCGCGATAGTTTTTACACACACTAGAATCGCCTTTTTTGAACACGGGACGTAGTATACTCAAATTCCATACTCAAATTCCAATCATCTGGCATGAATTCCTCGAGTCAAACCGTATTTAGGAGCTCATTTATGCCGCCTATCAACTCGTCGCCACCGGTCTTAAACAGCTCCGCCAGCTCAGGATACCAGCGCTCGCAGCTTTGTTGATAAACCACAATACTGCTATACTGATTTCCTTTTGACTCGGTGATGAGCAATTTATGCCATCGTCGGTAATTAGAGTGGAATGAATCAAAACTTCGCTGATTATCTTCAATGCAATCCGTTTAGAGTTCTCTTATAAAATCTGCCATATTACAACCACAGACAATTACTGATACTATTTTTGTACGCTGACACTGCTGCAAAATTATTATATTTTACAAAAAAAACTATATTTCGCGGATGTCGCAACAAAACACCTTCCAAAAATTGAAAACAAATGTCGATTTTCCGCCTTTTTTCCAGCATAGATATCGACATTTTCACAACACAAATGCCGGTTTCGGATTTTCCACTTCTTCCTACGGAAAAAGATTGATTTATAGAACCCTACAAAGGGTAAGTAGCTATTTTTATATCACTCAGTTTCTTGAATTCAACAGCAAGAAGTCTTCGTTCTTCCAGATATCGCCCTTCCCCAGATCTTTACAAGGATTTAAGCAATCATTGTGCTGCTACCAAACTATCGATAAATCAAATAGGTATTTTTGCCATTTAGCAGTGATGCCGGCATCCATAGCTGATGCTGCTGCTGTGACTGCAATGACGTCTCTTGTGTTGTTACCACCCATAGTGATGCACTCTCAAAAGTGTTTTAAAAATAACTATTATGGAGGCAAATTATAACTAAAAAAAGCAACATACATGAATGCATGTTTGTCCGCATGTCACAGCGCCATCACCACTAAACAGCTTTCAATATCGATAAAAGGTCGAAGGAGAAAATATTCCAATGTCCGCTTCACAGACGCACTACAACCTATATAAATAGGTAACATATACACGATATATATTGAAATGTGTGTATGATTCATCTGATGATGCTGTTGCATGACCAGCAAAGCCACTAATCAGTGTAAGCGGAAAATGTTGCAAGGTTAGCAACAAATAAAACGGCAATTGCAGAAAACTTTACATGAACGAAGAGGTATTTTAATACAAGAGAACTACTTGCAATAATAGGCTATAATACAATTGATGCAATTAGTCAATTAGTGCTACATATTCATGAATATATAATTATATCGTCGTTACTAACTGTCTGACTGCTGGATATCCGGTCAGACTAAGACGGTGATTTGAAATACGTATTTTTTTGAGGGTAAAACAGAAAGAAGTTGAAGTTGTGTACCACGGCTCATGGTAAACGATTTAAACTAGGAATATGAAATCATTCGTATACATTCCGTTTAAAGCAGAAGGGAATGTGTTGCTGAATTGATCAAGCTTGATGAAGCACTGAAAGAGGAAAGCCCTGAATTAGTAAACACCAAATACGTTGTTTTCCAAAACTGGCTAGACTTCATACAATTTTGTAGACTCTACAAAAAAATATTAGAGCTTGGAGAATAGAGATGATGTCACATCCACTTTATAATCCTTATACCGCACCTTTAGATTTTAAGTTATTTCAGAGTCTGCAAAATTTTGTAAATCGAAAACTCTTCAATACCGAGGAGAACCTAAAAAACGATTTGTTGCATTATTATTTTGCTGGTAAAAATCAGTAATTCTACCAACCAGGAATCAAAAGTCCGGTAGAATGATAACAGAAGTTCAAGGATAAAATGACAAATTATGACACATTTTGTCAAAGGAAAAACCCCCCGGAAATTGATCATTTAAGAAGCCTGCTTAAAGGGATTGTCAAAATTCATTTTGACGCTAAGTTTGCACTTCTGCCTTCTATACTGATGCGAAGTTTGAAAGCGATCTGTAATTTAATTTGATGAGAGTGATTGCCATTGTCTGTTAATCTCAAGCATAGTTGTAATAAGGGGTTATCCGTTTTACGGTTTCAAAAGTAAAGCTAAATAAAACTCACATAAAGCTTTGATTTTGATGAAACTTTTATTTCATTATAATGCTTGGGCCATGTCATTATGTACGAAATACAATATCATTTAAAAGACCGCCTCTGGTTTGGTGGCAGCAGTGGATCCTTTTAAGGTTCTTTCAGCGTCATTTTCGAAAAAATACGGCCCAATGACACCTCCAGACCATATATGCACACCAAATAGTCACTTCTGGGTTCCCCGAGTCCCATATGCAATCATTTTGCTTGTTGACGTAACCACCGAGTGAAAAATGAGCTTCATCGCTGAAGAAAATTTTGATCGATTAAAAGCCTACGTTTGAGTCACCACTTTTGTAGTAGGTTTTAACAACATTTTTCGTTATTAAGTAATCCACATTCGTAAATGGCAAACCTTTCACTAAATAAATAACACTTCAAATGACAGGTATTTAACAATTAAAAGCCTTGCCAGAAAGAGTGGTTTGAAACCCACTAAATGGATAACCTTTTATAATGTATAAAAATGTCGAACAAAAAATTTATATTAAATTGCAAATGGTAATCCATATAACGAATCCCTGAAAATGTTGCAGGTTTGTGGCGAATCGACGTTATCAGTAACACGTGTTTTTAAGTGGTACAGTGTAATAACGGCGGGGATATAGAAGAGGATTTACCTCGCTCTGGTCATCATTTATATTTAAGAAAAGTAGTCGCTGAGCTTTCTTTAAGGTGATTAAATTTATACATTTTGTGTGCTTTTATGGATTCCCAGGTGGGTATTTCTAGTTGTTATAATCGACGTGACTTGCCTCTAACGGCGGAGAGAATCATTGTAACACCTACCAACTCAGTAAGTTTCCTTTATCTGTCACCGACAACTAGAGTTAATAGAATTTATAACATTTCGATCGCAAAAATTACTTATTGCTTGCTTTTTCTCAATATCATGACCCAATATATCTGAGACCTGGGCTGACGCAGCAGAACTTACATATATATTGTTGAACTCTATATTGTCAATTTTGCAGCATCGAAAATGATATTATTCGCCAGCGTAATTATTCAATTATTATTAATCTTTCAATTGTCGCAATTATTCAATTATTTAGCTATGCATTGATTCAATTATTTGTTAATGTTGTTTAAATAACGTTACAATGGAGTCTTTGCTATTAACTGCACTTCGCTTAAAATTCATTCCTTTCCGCTTACAACTCTCACTGCTAAAGTTCAAAGGTGCCAGAAGGCCATTGTTATCACCGATATGGCAGAGCTTCTGCCACCGACATGCACATAACAATAGAGACGCTAGTTGGTAACACAACCTTAGCAAACAGCAAATATTCATTGACAACATTTACTTAGGTATTTTTAGCATCCTCCGTACACATTCAGGGAGCGAATGTTTGGGGAATTTGGGTGGAAATGTTAACGAATTGGGAGGTTATTCTTTTTATGCATGTGTGTGCAAGTGTTTGTGTGTTATACTACGTAATAATAGCAACAATGGGAATCCAAACCCAACTGGAACTTTTGTGTGTGTGTGTGTGTTTGTGCATGCGTTTGTTGCTTGCATGTGTGTATGTGTATGTGGGAGTGCACATTTATATGCATGAATGGATGATGTTATTGCATTCGTCCACATTGTCTACACGCCCGCCACATTTCGTCCCGGTGCTCCACGTGCTGATACATGAAATCATGTCATTGTTGTCATTTTTCTTGCAACTACTTTTTGTTTAGCATTTACGTTGACATTCTATTAAACGTAGCGCTTGCAATATAACAACCACAATCTTATTAGAATGCAATCTATTGTTTGGCATCAACATCACAGGGTATTAAAATTTTATGAACAATCTGCTTTAAGCTGTAAACGAATGCACTTGTATGTTGACGATATTGACAAACCTTTCAGGAAGTACCACAACATTCATTTTCTGTGTTGTGTGTAGTCATAAAAGAATAATCCAAGGATAAGACGAAGAAAGGATAAGCACAATAGAATTAAAAATACATGTCTCAAAAGTAAACTGTTTGTGGTTTCCACTGGTATAGAACAGTGTAAATGTGTGGCGTTGGGGAGGAGAGCAAATCAATGCATCATCCAAAACTGACAAAAGTTCGCATAGGAGTACAAAGCTGTCATTTTGTTCTCGCAGTATTCGAAAAGAGTAGTAAAGAGAATAATGTTTTATTTAACTTCCTTAGCATGTTGGCAATGGATTATTTAGCTATTTTGTTATCAAAAAGAAAAAAATAGATTTATCATAAATTTCTTTTTGATTTCATGATTTCACAAAATCTGCCAGATTTTGATAAAGGCAGAAATTTTACATTTTTTTTGGAAATCTATAGCGATTCGTAAATCGGTAACAACTACGACATCCTTAATGAGTGAACAATCGTGAAGTATGATCACAGAAAAGCAATTATAATCAATTAAAAATTTAGAAAAATCAATAACAATAATCATTTCCATGACAATAAAGATAAAGATTTTGAAAACAACAGTGATCTAAAAGTCGGTAATAGTTTCTAAAACTTAATAATCGTTAAATATGTGGCAGTCGTTAACAATTTGTAAATAAGTTACTATCTAAGAGTCAATAATGTTGACCAAATCGATAAATACTTCGCATGTGTCGATTACTAAAATCGATTACAATTTTGAGATTCTATAAATTTAGAACATCGATTTATAAAACTTATAACAAATGTATGAAAACCACGTATGTTTATAAAATCAGTCGCTTTATGAATCGATAACGAAAAATATATACATACTTAGATATATATAAGTATATATATAAATAGATATATATTTTTGGAAATCTTCTACAAAAATACATTTTTTAAATCAGTTACAAATCAAAATTCTATGATAAATCCATTAAAACAAATGAAATCAATTGTGATTTGTAAATCAATGACGATTAATGCTTATTCCGCACCTTCAGATTTTCAGTTCAGAGTTTCAGTCTGAAAATTTTTTTAAATCTAAAATTCTTCAATACAGATGAGAACCTAAAAAACGAGTTGTTGCATTATTATTTTGCCGGGAAAGATCAGTAATTCTTCCAATAAGTAATCAAAAACTTGACAATTTTAAAAAACAATAACGTTTAAGAAATCGATAGTGATTCAAAAATCGATAAGGAATTAGAAATCGATAACATATTACAAATTTACAGCAACTTGTACACCGCTAACGATTTAGAAATCAATAACAATTTTAAAATCGAGGTGAAAATCAATAACGATTTGGGAATGATAGTAATTAGAAACAGACAACGATTTAGAAACCGATAATGATTTGGAAAGCAATAATTATTTGGGGATAAATAACGATTCAGGAATCGGTATCGATTTGGAAATTGATAATTATTTGGGGATCGATAACGATTTGGAAAACGAAAACTATAACTATTGATAACCATGTGGAAATCAATAACGATTTCGCAACGATAATGATTAAAACAAAAAGCGATTTAGACACCAGTAAGAACTTGTAAACTGATAAATATTTGGATGATGATTTGGAATTTAATATCGATTTGAAAATCTGATTTGTTTGAAAATCGATAATTTTTTGGAAATCGATAATTTTTTGGAAATCCACATCGAATTTTAAAGTGAGCACGATTTGGTAATCGACAGCGATTCGAAAATCGATAACTATGTGAAATTTGTACCGATTTGGAAGTAATAGTAATTCTAATGATTTGAAAATCGATAGCGATTTGAAAATCGATAACTATGTGAAATGTGTACCGATTTGGAAGAATTAGTAATTCTAAAAGTGATAATAATTAGTATCACATAGCAATTTTTAAACCGAAAGCGCTGTAGAAATATACAATTATATGAAGAGTGATAGTGATACATATAGCGATTTAGAAATCGATAATGATTTGGAAATGGATAGCAAATCGATAACCATGTGTAAATCAATAACGATTTGGAAATAATAACAATTAGAAACAAAAAACGATTTAGAAATCAGTAACGATTTGGAAATTGGTAATTGTTCGGGAATCGATAACAATTTAGAATTCGACAATCATAAGGATATGGTAAGAATATGGAAATTGATGACTATTTTTAAATCGACCCCTACTTATATGTGACAATAACCGCTTAGTAATTTTAAAACGATCGATATAGGATACATTCACTACCAATAAGTTATGCTTCATCTCACTGTATTACTGCTTAAATACCCAAAAATATTTGCAAAGAATATAAAGGTAGGAACAATATTTCAGTTCCATTAAGCGGGTTTTATTAAATTTGTTTACCATAAACCATGAAACCAGCGAATATAATATTTACAAGTCGTAGATTACGATTTCAGTTTCCACAAACAATTTCTGTTAAAATACTTCATAAATATGAAAGAATTCTCTCTTATAAAGCTATCAATAGCCTGGTATTTTTGATATATCCAATATTTTAACTTGCTAATAAATGGCGCTTATTCATTCTTGAGGCGAGTATTCAACTCCATTTTGGTTTGTTTTCGATTAGATTTGATTAACTTCTAGTTACAGAATGTAATTTGGTGAAATGTTTTTTGCAAACAGATCAACTTACAAAAATTTCCAATACGATTTAGTATGTAACGACAATATGTCTAGATTTTATCTCTATCAAACCTTAACATCAAAATAGTAGCCAAATCATTAAATATTGATCTGAACTCCTTCTTTTAGAGTTATACATTCGGGTTTTTCTTCTTCTTCTTCTACCCATAGCGTGGTGTGGGTTATAACAATAAAAATATGTAAGAATAAACATTTGCGAAGAACTACAACAAGAAAAATCTCCACCTAATCATTTTGTAGTTTGTGATATTTTTTTAACGCAAATAAAACAAATAAACAAATCCATGAATACTACAACTGTATGCAAAGATTTAAAAGATTTTGAAGATGTTTTGCTGTTTTCATTGTTGTTGCTCTATTAATGACACACACGGATGTATATTTAAGTAAGCGAAACTACAGTTCGTGGTCATTTTTCTACAAACGACAGCCACATATTCCAAATGCAACTCTGAGTGGTAACGAAATTTCCGTAATATAGATTTTTAATTTTCTGCATTAATTTTTTATGATTAAAAATTCCAGAAAAATGCGAATTAAATGCCAAAGGTGAATACAAAATTTTATGTTATCCCTTCCTTCGTCACATTTTCAACAAATAATACTTAGATAAAAAAATGTGACAGGTCGGCATAAAAATTCATTGGTGTATCATAAAGGGAGGTCGTTTACTGAACTTCTTTATATAATAAATGAATATATTATGCACTGCATTATGACCTGCTTGCAGCAGTTATGCTTTTATACCTTCATCCGAAGGAATGAATGCGTACATCATTTTACATGGCCAAAAATATATGACCAAATGGATTTCAAGACTTTTTAATAGCCGATAGCCTCCGTAAATCTTTCCTGAAATTATCAATACTTGTTGCAGCCTGATATTTTGTCAGATCGTAACCGGAGATTGTAAAAGTGCTATATTGATCCGCCCATTCCGGTGCCTCCCATACAAATAGGTTGAATTTCATTTCCATTTTCTCAGACAGAATAAATTAAATTTTTGTTCTTTGCATTCGTTTATAATGCTCGGTAGAATTTGAAAATATCGGCTGACCAGCCACACTTCATCCATATGACCCATTTGCGAGGGTGATCCTAAAACTAGAAGAACTAACAAAGAAGACACAAAAAAGTTTCGAAACATTTTCTTTATTTTTCAACATAATCGCCTTTTAGCTCGATGCACTTTTTTCAGCAATATGCAATAGCTTCTATTATTGCTTACAGTAAGAACTGTCAGACTCCTTAAAATGGTCATCAACCGCAGATTCCACCTCTACATTGTTGGAAATCTTTTATCATCGAGCCATTTTTTCCCAGTTTGGAAACAAATAATAGTCCCAGGGAGCTAAATCCTGCGAATAAGGTGCATGATGAAGCAATTAGAACTTTAGTTCGTTAATTTTAGCCATCTCAATAGTGGATGTGTGATGAAACAACACTTTCCTTTTCGCCATATGCGGCCTTTTTCCATAATTTTATCATCTAAACGCTTCAAAGCAATTAGCATAATATTTGCCGTTAATGGGTTTTCCTTTCTGAAGACAATCAATAAAAATAAACCTATGCCCATCCCAAAAAACATACGGCACTACCTTGCCTGCAGATGAAACCGTCTTCGCCATCTTTGTATTCATTTGTAATGTTGACATAATTTGAAAACAAAAAATCGACCAACCAGCCACGCTCCTTCTAGTACCTCCCATACATATGGCTTATTTAGCCAACATATTTTATTAAATTCATTTCATACATGTTTGCATTAAATTTAGCCAAATTTGTTCTATGCTGAGCGTTTACAAAAGTAAAGTCTCTCGCATTGGAAATGGACCGCATTGCGACATCTTATGTAGTACCTCCCATAATGGCCGATTTTCCTTAATTCAATCTTCGTAATTTATAATTGGTAAAGTTTAGTAGCCTAGATTTTTATTCAATTTATTGACTTAAAATTCTCTCTAAGCCTTGAAAAAAATCAAAAAATAACCACGCCTTTTCGGACACCTCCCATACAAATTACTGATTTAAAACATATATTCTTCGTCTCATATCTTTCTATTTTCTTAAGTTCTTATCTTCGTATTCAGTTAAATTTGTCACACATTGTGCGTTTAGTGGAATAAGTTCTGGAAATGCAAACGGAGGGCACTGTCACGTCCTTTCTGATACCTCTCATACAAATTAGCAGATTTATCAATATGTAATTTTTCCGCTGTAGTCTTTAATACCGACATGCGGCTTTGAACAGCAAAGCCAGCTGACCTGTGTTCAGTTTTGAACGCTCTATTACTCACAACATAACATGTTAAATACAGGGTGACGCAACAGAACGTGCATATTGCATCATCTTTTTTTGCGAAGTAGAAAAGGCGCGGGCGGGGGGGCGCCTACATCGTTGGGTTGGCGGGCTCATGGAGTTTTAGTCGCTATGAATCACTTCTACGGGAAGCGTCGTGCATTTTGCGTGCAAGCATTTTGCGTGCGCTCATTTTACGAGAACTCTCGTTCATATATTGCTACTAGGCGACTATATTGTGCTGAATGTAGACTACGGCGAATTAGTGAAGCTCCGAGTGGTATTTTATTTAAAATATGGGCAAAGCGTTTTAAAGAGACCGGTTCAACAATTTAAACCACAAGCAAATGGTCGCCCAAGAACATCTAGGATCAAAGATAATGTTGAGAGAGCTATGGAGTCAGTACAAGGAAATCCACAATTGTCGACTCGCAAGAGATCGTCTGCCTTACAATTATCGCGACAAAGTTTGCAAGGAATTTTAACATTTGATCTTAAACTGCATCCATATAAGCTGCAATTAACACAAGAATTGAAAGAGTCTGACT
Source organism: Philornis downsi (assembly GCA_019455685.1). NCBI lineage: Eukaryota > Metazoa > Arthropoda > Insecta > Diptera > Muscidae > Philornis > Philornis downsi. Next base: position 3,286 of record JAHXMU010000462.1, on the reverse strand, counting down.
TCATAGCAAGGCTCGCATTTGCTAATGAAGTGCTTAATCGATTTTTCAATTTTGACAATATCCTTTGCTCTGACGAGGCTCATTTCCTTATGAATGGGTTCGTAAACCGTCAAAATTGTCGTTACTGGAACAGTGAAAATCACAAAATCAAACACCAGAAACCATTGCATAGTCCTAAAGTGACAGTATGGGCAGCAATCTCTGGCAGAGGAATAATTGGTGCTTTTTTCTTCGAAAATGCGCGGGGCACAAAACATCACGGTTAAAACGGAACGCTATGTTGAGATGTTGGACGGATTTTTGGCTCTAGATATTGAAAGTTCAAGAATAGTGAATTCCAGAACTTGGTTCCAACAAGATGGAGCTACCTGTCACACATCAAATGACTCCATGGCGGTGGTGAAGCAGATGTTCCCTGGCAGACTGGTTTCGAAAAGAAGTGATATCCCATGGCTCCCACGCAGTCCAGACTTGACGCCTCTTGACTTTTTTTTGTGGGGATACCTCAAACACAAGGTCTACAGTAATAATCCAAGAAACAACGTTGAGCTCAAGGAGAATATCCGTGGTGAAATGGCAGCCATTGAAGAAAGTTTTCAACAATTTTCGTTTGCGGTTAGAGGAGGGCCGTCGCAGAGAAGGCCACCATTTAGATGATGTTGTTTTTAAAAAATAAACTCCATTATATAAACTGCCTTAGATTTATTATAACCATACATTTTGTATTTATTTTTTAATCTATTTTTTAAATATGCACGTCCTATTGCGCCACCCTGTAGTAAATGTTCCATTATTCCATTTCTGGTTAACCAATTGTTCGATTAATCAACTAATCATGAGTATTGAATTTTCAAAATTATGATTAATCGTAAATATAATTAATAGAAACGTATTAATCGATTAATTGATTACTATGGATTTTAATTAATCGCGATGTTTGTTTCATTATTTATAATGAAAATTTCTTAATTATAATACTTCATAAAATTCGAAAGATCAGCTGGATAACACCGCCCTTTCTGGTAACACCCATACAAATTTTGTAATATAACCCACATATACTAGTTCCAATTTCATATATTTCATTCTATTGCAGTAAATTCAGTATTAAGCAATTTTTTATAAGAGCTTAACGATCTACCGCTGCCCTTCTGGTACTCCTCATACTTTTGCATCAATACAAAAAAAAACTTTGGCTGTGGATATACACATACATATATATGTAAGTCAGTTTACATGACTGAAATTTCCGTACTACTAAATAATCAACTCAATCGTTCATATTTATTAAGCCATGTAGTGTGTGTATCTATTTATACATTATCTATGCATGTATATGTATTTGTATATCACAAACAATGACGAAGAGATGAGCGAGTGCGTTTTGTCAGTACACACAATGAATTTACGCACTTTATATCCTTGACTATGCGCACGATGACGCTCGCGTTGAGGTTGACGTTGACGCCAGAGAATTACGATGATGATTATGAAGGCGATGGCACAGGAGATGACGATGATGATGATGAAAATGCCAACCACACAGCACTATTGCCATATGAATGACTTAAGTTTTTCAGGCTATTTATCTTTTATTAAGCGGTCATAAATGATTTCTTTTTTTTTTTTTTTTGTTTTTGCTTCTTTACTTTTTAATTACAAACACACATCATCCATTCGTATATCGTATGTACAGACATATCGTATAATTTGATTCAATATGTTTTCCTCTGGTTTCTTCTTGGTTAGTCTTTTTGACCATAAAAAAGTTGGCTTTAAAAGTTCTAGTTTTCCTATTTAGTCATCATCAACATCAAACAATATCTTGTTCATCATCATCATCACATTTGAATGTGCTGTTTATTAGTTTGTAGATTTGTTGTTTAGACAAAGTGGTGATATTCATAAAAAAAAAAAACAAAAAAATAAATAAAATGAAAATGGGAAAGAAAATCAAATGAGCGACCAATTTACAGGGGAAAGTGGTTACCCACTTGTTTAAGTGGAAAGGGAAATTACATGGGTATTTTTGAAGTGATGTACAGCTGTCAGGTTTACTACACATTTGGCTACTTAAAATCGAGGATATTGAGAATATGCTATTTTAAGCAGAGGAAATAAAGAGGAATTTGGTTAAATTTATAGGGATTTGATGTAGTAGAATTTAAGCGTGGTCGTACAAGTATTTTTGTTTAAAAATGCGCAGACTCTATGCACTATGGTCTGTTGGTCCCAAATTAGAGGAAATCGAACAATTATATGATTGAAGCTTTGTTGGGCTTAAATATTAAGCTTCAGCGCATAGCTTATATAATCACAAAGGGATTTTGGATCCGTAATAGATCGACTAGTTTTTGCTTACCCGACAAAGTTTGTACGGCATTTTTATTGAGAAAGCGTAGTAGCAATTTAAAAAAAAATTATACAGTTTTATAATTAAAAGACTGGAGACCTTAAATGTTCACTTTCAAATCGGCAGTAATGACTTCCAGTCTTATATTTTTATAAAAAAAAAGGCAGAAGCATCTGAAGCAAGTTTGAGGGAAACTGTACAGTCGTAGTTGTCACCGCTTTTCTCCATATCCTGCAAAGTTTGTATGGACTTGGATAGCTTAACTGAAACACACCCATAGAAACATTTTTATTTAAAAAGCGTAGTAGCAATTTGAAAAAAATTATAGAGCTATATAATTAAAGTACTGGAGGCCTTAAATATTCACTTTCAAACCGGCAGTAATGACTTTCGGTCTTGTATTTTTATAAAAAGAAAGACAACCATCTGAAGTGCTGACTTTCAGTCTTACATTTAAAAAAAAAGACAGAAGCAACTGAAGCAAGTTTGAGGGAAAATGAGAAAGCGTAGTAACAATTTGAAGAAAATTATACAGCTACATAATTAAAATACTGCACACCCTAAGTCTTCACTTTCAAGCCAGCAGTACTGACTTTCAGTCTTACATTTTTATAAAAAAAAAAACAGAAGCGACTTAAGCAAGTTTGAAGGAAATTGTGTAGTCGTAGTTGTCATCGCTTTTTTCCTTATCCGGCAAAGTTTCTACGGATTTGAATTGGTGAACTTAAACACAGCCATAGAAGCATTTTTATTAAGAAAACACAGTAGCAACTGATGGCAATTTGAAGGAAACTCTACATTTATATAGTGAAAATACAGGAGACCTTAAGTCTTCACTTCCAAACCGGCAGTACTGACTTTCAGTCCGTAGGTTATGTGATCACAAGAGGGTTCCAAACTGCAACAGTCGAACTAATTATCATCGTTTTTTTT